>VMDR010025668.1:0-14376 GCA_007922815.1 Macrotus californicus | reverse complement strand
TGAGTTACACTAGTATTCTTTTTTTTTTAAATAAGCATACCTTAATCTATAGTGAACATTTTGTTTTTCAAAAGCAGAGATAATGGTTATTTTTCTGAGTATTGCCTTATGTTAGTAGATAATACATTGTTTGACACGTGAACGTTTGAATCGATGCGTACATGCAGCCTGCGTGGTGTGCTGGGATTGTGGGAATGGAACTGCATATAATTTGTGAATGTCATGTAAGTGTGAGTCTGCCAGAAGTTAGGGATAATTTAATATTAACATCTGAGAACCAAAAGGCTAACCACACATAGGACATGAGAGTTCTGTTATCAAATGAGTATTGTACGTCATTTCTTTGGGTCACTGCTAATTTCATATGGGGCTTGTATTACAGCTGGGCTGCCCCATGGAGCACTATTCACTGCGTGGACACATCTTCCATGCAGGCTTCCAGGCTTGCTAGTTTTAGTAAATAGCAATGCTAATATAATACTAATAATATACACACTAATGTGTAACTAATTGAATACTGTAGACTGTTAATATTCACATAAAATCATTTATTTTTAATTTTCCAAAAATGGTAAAGTCTCCAGTTGTGGTATCCCCAAATCATGGTTTGTTTAAGATTATTATTGCCTCCTAACTTAATATGAAAGATCTCTAAGGAAAGTAATTTTCTAGTCATCCTTAGCAACTTGCTTTAGTTTTAACATAATGAATTCATGTAATAGGTGAAAGAGTTTAATGTTAAATTTCTCCTGGCATTTATTTTGAAAGGGCACAACTTAGTATTTGTTTATGCCCTTTGACAATCTCTGTTACTCTTTGACAGTCACCAGGGTCCTGCATCTTTGCTGCATCTACAGGATGTTAAAGAGCAGTGTCCATGCAGTTCATGGTGAGCTTTCCAATAGAGCCTCATGGCCAGGACCTTTTCCCCTCTGTGGATTTAGTTGGGGGGAAAACACAGACTATGTGCCACCATTGGGGGCAGATGGATCTTGGTTTGAGTTTTGGCTCTTTCTCTTCTTTACTGTTGAACTTGGGCAAATTATGTAGGCTCTTGACAGGTTACTCGTGAAACTTAATGTTTCCATTACATGTTTGTAATAGCTCCGTTATAAAAGTGTTACAAGAACTAACTGAGAGATGTAGAAAGCTCTGCAAAATTTCTCACAGGAAATGGTATCTCTTACCATTATTAGTAGTATTTATTAGCATCATGAGACTCATTTCATTAATATCTACTCTCTAGGCTAGAAATATAATTTAACAGTTGAAGTCAATGAGGTATAATCATTGATGGGCATCACCAAGGACACAGGCTGTATATGATATACTTCCATTCTAACTAGGTAAGGACTATCCTTAGGCACACAGGTGCCCTATCTCATTCTAGGATGGTGTCCATTTCATTCAAACTGTCTGGTTGGAGCTTTACAGTTTTCTGGAGTGATTAGGAAGAGTATAGGATCAGAAAAATATTTACCTGAAATGGGCTTTGGTGACTCCAGATTCATAAGCACAGGTCACACTTCTTTTAGGACCAAGGTGGCCATGTTAATGCAGAAGGTCATTACCACAAAAATATGTCTGATCTCACATTTCTGGTACTGACTTCTTGGCAGATCTTTGCACCTCCAGTGCACAGGACCCAGCATCCCTTTCCAACACCCCCTCTCAAAGAAACCCCTCTCAAATATCAGTATACCATTTTTATACAGATTTTCATGATTTCTAACTCCTCTGCTCTTAACTCTCATTGCATCACATCAATTGGTTTCTCCCAGACAGGGTGACATATTTGTGACATGTAGTTTCGTGTGGCAGTTGCTGTTACTTACCTTATCCAAATGGATGGCAGGATTATGCCTTTTTTATCCCATATCCCTTCCAGTGCTGAGCAACTGAACATAGGAGATACATAATATATAGACAGACCAAAATGAATTAAAAATAGTTGAGCACATTATTCCAGTGTGATTTCTTAATACTGTCTTAATCTGTCCTAATAATGCATTTGATTAGTAAATGCTTATAAAGCAAATGCAGCTACCATCAACTATGATGATTCCATATAGAAATATTCTGTATAATCTGTTCCCCTTTGTGAATTTTAAAATATTTAAATCTCAAAAGCTTTCTTTGGAATGGAAGACAATGATCAAAAGCACAAAAGTCCTTTTCTTTCACATAAAACTTAAATTATCTTTCCATTTTACATTCTTTCTATTGCTCCTCTCTCTAGATTTTTTAAAAAAAAAAGTAACGGCTTATGGAAATTCAAAGAAGAAATATAAAATGTTTGGAACAGCAAACATCCTGTTGGTTCTTACAATCAGTGCTACACTAGCAATTAGACATACTTTTTTTTTCCTAATTAAAATTCTTTGAGAACTCAGTTCTGGTCTTCACAAAGGTTTCTCTTTTCCTCAAGCTTCCTGCATGTGCTGTCCTTGCAGTTCCTGGGGCTGTAGTGTCCCATACCATCAGCAGAGTGGATTCATCAGTCTACAGTGATTTGAACTGTTGTTCCAATAAATATTCATACCAGCTTTCCCTGATGGCTTAATGAAGTCCTTTATCAATGGCACCAAGAGCTTCTCCTCTTGACCCCTTGTCACCTGTCTGCTCTGAAAATTGTCGTTAAGCTTTTTGATTTACATTATTAATGTCTTGCTACCTCAGTCCAGTTTTGCACAGGAACGTGTTTGTCCTGGATTCAGTAGAATTATTTTACATTCTTTTGGCCTCTGCAGAGAAGAAAATTTCTTTTTGTTTCTTATTTTAATTTTAGGGTTTAGGCATTTCCAGTTTCTGCACATTTTTCTTTTCTTTGCTTTATTTTGTCTGACTATAGAGCATTTCTGTTGTTATTCTTTGGATGTGATTACTTCAGTCTTAGTTTTGACACCAATATCTCCTAAAAGGTATAGTTAGAGGGAGTGTTAGTTAATGCCATAGTAATATTCATTTTGCAGTATACACATGTATCAAATCAATACATTGTACACCTTAAACTTACCCAACCTAAGATGTCAATTATATCTCAGTACAGCTCGGGGGAGGGATACAGTTAGAGCCAGGAAATGTCTCTGTTCTCCTGTCTCCACGTCCCATCAATGAACACTTTTTTTGTGTGGGGGGAGAAAATGAGGGGTTTACCCTATGCCTAACTTTGTGCTTAGTGCTTTATGGATTATTGTTTCATTCTCAAAGTGCCCATAGGAACAGGGCACTGCTCCACTTTGCCCATAAGGAGGCTGAGACTTACAGAATTTATGTAGATTACTCAGACTCAGGCATAATTTGTGGGCTGATTGATCCCAGAATCTAGTTCTGCCCCTTAGTAGATGTGTGACTAACCTTCTTTCTTACTTGCTAAATAGAACAAATATTAATATTCTGCATTGCATTAAAATGTTTTATTCCTTTAGTCCATCCAAAGCCTTCTTCCTTGGGATTCAGTTGCTTCCTTCAATACCCATTCTGGTTTTCAGAAGAGTGGAAATATTGGGCCATCACGTGCAGCAAACCATGCACTCGGTTTTTCTACTAGTGTTTAATAAATGGTCCTTTTGTTACAAAGGAAAGGTAGCCTATTTATGGAAACTTCCTTTAAAGAAACAATTTTTCTTCAAAAACTAAGCCGTAGAATAATTTTCTTTTCATTCTGAATCGTATATTATGATTGAGAGCTGGCTATGGAAGAAAAGGCATATTAAAAAAGCTTCAATTAGAAGAGTTAAAGACTCGGTTTGGGGTTTTTTTAACCCCCCTCTGTCTGTGTGGTATCACTCCAGCGGATAGACCAAAAGGTCCTAGAAACTAAGTGGCACGTGATAATGCTTTTTATTCCTTGCATTCCTGAGACACTGGAGAGAAAATGTCTTGCAATCAATGAAGTTTTTAGGCTGAAATGTACCACTTAGAAATGTAATTACCACAGGTACACAATTCAAAGAACTGAACAGAGTTTTCTCTGTGGTTACAAAGGGGCTGTAAATCTCAAAGCCATATAGGAAAGTAACGTCTAATGGGAGAATACAATTCCGCAATCCTAGAATAAGAGCCCTTAAAAAAATCATCTCTTAATGACAAGGTAGAAAATCCATATAGTTTAGTGATTGAAGGCACAAAAATACTGTATATAAGAACCTAGTTTATCTTGTGATAAACCAATGGTCTTTACATTAGTAGACATTTGAATTTGTTCTGAAATTATTCATCAAACAAATGTTTTAAACTTGAGTGTAAAGTAGATCTAGGAATATATTTTCAAGATGAGGGTTAAACATATATACTGGAGGAAATGTAATGGAGAGGCCAGGTAATGGAGGTAGAAGGGGAACGATCAACCTCACCTGCAGGAAGAGGAATCAAGTGTTATTATAGAGGAAGACCCATTTTTACTGCCATTCTAGGATTTCGTGAGATATATGATCATGATAAATAGTTATTATGTAATTACTATTTTCAACTATGCAATTAACTCATGTTAGCTTTGCAAGTATATAAAGAACATAAAATGTAGCTTTTGAAAATAATATATTCTCAGAAGAAACTTTCAGAGTTGCAGCTCTTAGGTTCAAGAAATCTCTAAAAGCGTTTGGTAACAAATCTGTTTTCCAGGCCAATATTGTTCCATGGTGTCCTCATTTCTTTTTGTTTTTGTCACTGATTGCGAAGTTGTAAAAGTCAAATGTGAAGTGACATTAGCTGAGCCTCTTAATAATTCATGTTATAAAATATCCTGAAATAGTTATTTTTTAAAAATTTAAGGATGGAAGGTCCTTGCCACCTAGAACCAGATTGATGATACTTTTGGAACTTCCTTGATACTAAAAAAATTCCAGCTAACATATTTGTATTTCAATTGATGACAGCCAATGAGAACCAGGTCTAGATGGCCCGGTCAGATGCTGATGAGCCCTTGGAATTGAATAGAAGAAGATGGAGCTGGGTTGGTCAGGTTGGGTTTGATTTAAATTACTTGTGTTAGGTTCTACCCAGTTAGATTTTTAAAAAATGAATTTGATCTACTCTTTCTGTTTTAATAAAATGCCTTCTAAATTAAGGATATTGAGCATTTTTCTATTACATTTCTCATCTATTTTTTCTAGTTTTCTGCTGAAATTTGCTTCCATATTTAAATAATAATTTAATTGGTTTATTTAATAATCTTTTCCACTATATATTTTACAAAATCACTTTAAAAGTAAGAGATTTCATTAGCATTCACTCCTGCATCATATTTTCATCTACTTTAGCTTCTTAATATATTTGGTATCATCAAATACGTATCTAAATTGATTATTTAACAAGGTATCTCAGCAGCACATAGGAATTAATCCATTCCTTTCACACTGTTTGGTATCACCTTCCCCTGTGCTAATTTAATTACCTATGATACGTGTGCTTGCTTTTCACAAGATCACACTGGCACATTTACCTAATCATAATATACTTTACCTCACAGAAGTAGTTCCTGCTGTAGATTGTAGTTTCAAAGTTTTATTTTTTAATTTTTAGCTATTCTTGCTTTTTCTATTTTCCAGATCTGTTAGCCTTTCTCCAAAATGTTAATGATATATTATTAGGCTACTACATCAAGATACAGAATACTTCCTAAAAACTACCTCATGCTGCCCCTTTGTGGTCACACCATCCCTCCTGCTCTTAAATATCAAAAACCACAACGTTGTTGTCCATCCCTGAAGTTTTGCCTGTTGTAGATTATACAAATGGAATCATTCAATGTATAGGCTTCTGAATCTTCCTTTCTTCACTTAATATAAAGCATTTAAAATGCATGCATGTTTTTTAATGTATAATTAGTCCACTCCTTTTTATTGCTGAGTTGTATTTCATTGAATTGCTCTATCTCAATTTGTTTATTCTCCCATTGAAGGGCATTTGGGTTCTTATCAGTTTGGGGGAAGTGGATATAATAAAGTACTCATTTTTTATGGCAAACCAGTGTTATTTTGTTTTTTTGGTGCCATTAATTGGGAGCAAATACTGAGTTTTATCTAATAACTGAGGTAATCATTATACAATCCTTGAGTTGTTGTCTCTTAGGAAAGTAAATTTTAAAATATGAAAGCCATTTATTTTCCTGGGAAATTTAAAACTTAATTATGATGGACTCTTCTAATGCATATTTCATTTACTTTATGTTTTGAGTTGATAATATGTACAAAGAGTTGCAAAATACAGAAACTTCACAGTAAAAAGTACTTTGTCTCTTTCCTGTGGTACAGCCACCCTATTTTTCTCCCTAGAAGAATTAGCATGAACTTTCCTTGCATTCCCAGAGGCTATTCCTGACTCCTAAGCATATGTTTATATTTTTGTTTCGACGGTGGCAAATATAAACTTTCCTTTTAACCTTGATTTTGTTTTATTTAATCATGTACCATGAAGTTTATTGTAAACAGTACAAGGAAAGTTGCCTCATTATTTTTGATAGTTGTATAATATTCTATCATATACATGAGCAATACTTTTTATAAAAATTTAATAAGTTTTTACTGTGGATCTTCAGTTTCTTTCCAATTCTCTTCTATTACAAACAGCACAAAAGATGGTAAGAAAGGTCTTGCCCTATAGACAGGTCAGAAGAAGTTACCTCTGATAATCTCTTATGGACAAAGCCTCTAATTCAAATTCTTTTAGGTAATTAAGATCGGGGGCAGACATTTCTCTTGAGCCTGCAGCTAAAGTTGCCTTTGGCTCAGAATAATCTGCCTACCACAGAGGCACATCTTGGGATGACTCATTCGGGACCCCCATACGTTTAATTTTATGAAATGTCTTTTGTAAAGTATAGTAGGTCATTATGAGGACTCCATGGCACAATTTAACCTTAGTGTAGATGGGAAGTATTAATGTATTGTGTGGATTTTGGCTCTATGACTTTATAAAGAGCATGATTCACTCATGAGAAACTCTGTAACCTATACCCCTGTATAGTCATTAGAAAATCCTGCCTTGATGATTTTCCATTGAATATCAAAGATCTCAGAAGTATGCTGTTGGAAAGGAGCTTCCATGGATTCTCCAAAATAACCCAAGAGATACTGCCTCCTCCTTTCCTTTCTCTGGTGTTGTGATTTATCAAGTGTTTTACAGGAAGTGATTCAGCATTCAGGAGAATTACTTAATTTCAAAAGGACTGCTTTTTTTGTGTTTTGCTTTTTGAGTCAGAGGGATTTTCAAGTTTAAAATACTGAGGTATTTTGTAACCTCAATGGTAAAATATTTACACTTTGATATTGAGTGAAATTTCTCAAATTGCATGATCTTTGAATACAAATTTAATTTACATTTCCTTTTCAAAGCTTTTAATTCTCTGTGGTTACAGTCCCTTGACTCAGCACTCCACAGAACCTTTCTATTGTTTAGTTTGGGCTCCTCCCCTTCCCTGAGTCTCAGCCTTGGGTGGAGACAGGCCAGGAGATCAGAGTGAGCCCTCACACCCCCTCCGTGGTAGAATGTGCACCTATTCCTCTGTAGTTATTCCAACGCGTTTGTGAAATCCTGTAAGGAATCCTGCTTTTAGAAGTCCTTTTAACTTTTTTGTTTGTTTTTAAAAAGCCTCCTGTACATAAGTGAGGTGAATAGGTGAATAACATAGATTTCTTTCAAAGAAGGGTGTTATGTAAATGATGACACCTAGTAGAATTGCATTTCTATTTCCTGCATTGATCTCATTTTAAAGCCTTGAAGTCAATTGGATTTTTTATGTATTGCTGTTTTAACAGAAATTCCATGTTACAAAATGAAAGTGACTGACCAAAGATGTTGAAAGGATGCTTAAAAGCCTCTTATGTATCATCTTTGGAGTTTTAGGATGCCACTTAAACAACAACAAAAAATGGCAAAAGAATAACTGGTTGTGTACTTTGACATCATTATTTAAATACATTCTCGATGGGGTTATTTTTCTTTTTCTCCTAGAAAATCCATTTTTGGAAGATGGCTTTGAACAAGGCCAGTGCATAAGAAATAGATTTTACTGTGTATCATTAAAAGTGGAGAATTTACTTACCTTAGAGATGGTGCAGTTCAACCCATCATTAAGTGGCTAGAATAAATGTAGTCCAGATTTCAGCTGCTCAGCTGAGAGAACCAAGACAGAACTTCCTCCTCTCCTAAGACACCCTGGAGGGGTCTACTGAAAGCTTGTTTGTGTGTACCCCAGCAGAGATTCCCATTCACAGTGCAGTGATGACTATGTCGATGCACTTTGCATTCATATCACAATATCTTGGGCACATAGTATATAATAGTTATCCCTGCACTCAATCATTACCAATGTATTCTTCCCTAAAATGCACAGATTTCACTTTTTAAATTAAAGATGATGCATCTTAATCTCTAAATTTATTTTAAATCTTATTGTAGTTTTTTTTAAATGCATTCAGTTGACAGAAGCATCAGTAATTTCTACCTTTACATCAGAATGATAAAAATTTAAAAAAAATTAGGTGCATGGACTGGAATTCATTGTTATATCACCATTTCCTTTTTGTACCTCTGGAATTCTTAGTCTAAAAGTGGAAGAGAAAATGGATTTAGATCCATATCTAAACCTTGGTTTTCTGCTTCCATTCATAGCTATTATTTTTTCACAGTCTCAATTCGTTATCAGAAAATAGGTACTCAAGCCAAATTACACTTCAGCTTTTAGCAAAGGAGTTCATATATGTCTTATTTTTCTCTTGTATTCCATATGAAGTGCTCCTTCAAAATGTAGGGTCCTTTATCCTTTGGCTCCATACTCTGACCCAGAGTTTGCTGGCACTGTCTTCTTCCACCATGTGCACATATCTCGGCAGCTCTGGAAAAGAAAAAAAAGGGGCAGCGTGAACTGAATTCTGGAACAAGACTGGCTTGATCAGAATCCCAGTTCCACCACCTGCCAGTTGTAGGATGTTGGGCTAGAGATTTAGCTCCTCTGTGACTCAGTTTCCTCATTTGTATTATTAGAACAATAATAGCAACTCCCTCATAAAATTATTAAGTTAAATGAGGTCGTATATGTAAAGCCCTTAACTTAGAACCATCTCCTAGTAAACACTCTGTATTTGGTGTAGCAATAATATTTGCCGTCATCATTCTATTTATTTACCTCCACCTTGTTTTAACACATCTTAAATTCTGCCTTTAAGACTTTTTGAGTGGGAGATAGCTATTCCTGTTAGCAGCCTTAATTACTTTCTCTGGTAGACAAGGCAATTTAACAACAACAACAAAAACAGGAAGATAGCATTTAGGAAAATTGCTTTAGTAAAACTGGCTTTCTATACTGGAATTATTCCTTTTACTCAGCAAATATTTATTGAGTTTCTACATTAATCAGGCACAGTGCAAGGCTCTGGAAACACAGTGGCAAACAAAATAGTTATGGTCCCTGAACTCATGAAGCTTAATATCTAAGTGGGAGAGAGTAGATAAACAACCTTCAAATGGATAATTATGCATTTTGATAATTCTATGACGATAAAGAACAGAATGCAATGAGAGAGGGGGAGAGTAAAGGACCTATTTAAATTATCAAAAAAGGCTTTCTGGAGTTGACTATTAAATTCGAGACCAGAAATGGACATGGATGCGTGAAGAGTGGGAGGGAAAAAGCATTACAGGCAAAAGGAACCCATGTGTAAATACCGCGAGGCATGGAAGAGTGTCAATGTCAGAGCAGTTTGAGGCCAGCAGATGCAGCTGAAACACAGGGAGCAGGAGAGCAGAGCTACGTCACAGGGCCTCAGAGACCTTAATGGTCAGGGCTGGATTCTAAGTGCATTGGGAAGTTTTTAAGCAGGGGAGTGACAAAGTCTAATATATATCTTTAAATGATTGTAGTAGTTCATGTGTAGAAACTGGATTATGAAAACATGAGTAGAAACAGGGCAACCATTAAAGACTATTGCTGTGCACAGGAGAAAGCTAATGATGGCCTAAGGGGTAGTAGATACGGACATATTCCAACATATATTTGCATATTGTTAATTAAATTGACAATTTTGAGGTAGCAGAGGCAGGACCTGGTGAGAGATTGCATGCTAGTTTGGGGGGAGATTAAGGTATCCAGAATGAAACTCAGGTGACTCTCTGATTTATGATCCAAGTAACATTGCAGATGTTACTTAACATTATAGATGTAAATAGATGGCATCATCATCTATTAAAGCAGAAAAGATGGAGAATGCTTTCAAAGTAGCTGAAGACTCTCATGTACATTTCTGATTGTGAGTCAATATAGACATCTGCTAAAGATTAAACAAAATAGTCCACATAAAGAAGCAGTAAAATACCAGCACATGGCAAGTGCTCAGTAAAAACAATCCTCTAATAAGACTTAGGTTTGCAGTTTACATCTTTGCTATGACACAAAGAAGGGCCTGTTCGCGTCAGAGACCCTCATTCACTGTTTTTGCCTGTTTTGTGGTTTGATAGGGCACTGTGAATCCCTGGCAGAGATGAAAGGGCCTTGTTTTGGGAAACACAGTTAATAAAAAGTGACTTTCCTTCAGTGCTGGCCAAATTGTCCTGCTGATTTACAATACATGTAGATCAGAAACACGTGAGGGCAACATTGGAGGACTGACTCTTTTCCTCTCTTCTCTAGGCTCATGCAAGCAAATATTTGTCTCATTGGTTCAACAGCTGCTCTTTGGAGCCCCTTGTCCACACTCGGCGCTGTGCTAAGCCCTGGACGCTGCTGCCAGGTGCTCATGCGAACACTCTCTTTATGACCGTCTCCAAAGCCAGTTCATGCTGTCTGTAAAGTGTTCTCGAGCGAAGCTTCTACTGCCATATGGGAGGCAAACTGTTTCCTAAATCCCTTAAGGATGCTTTAAAAAAACTGAAAAAGAATTAGCTGGGGAAAAAATATGTTCTCCTTTTAAATGATGATGGAATGTATATGAGATTTTAAAAAATC
Source organism: Macrotus californicus (assembly GCA_007922815.1). Classification (NCBI taxonomy): domain Eukaryota; kingdom Metazoa; phylum Chordata; class Mammalia; order Chiroptera; family Phyllostomidae; genus Macrotus; species Macrotus californicus. The sequence goes on along the minus strand of VMDR010025668.1, from coordinate 3,434 downwards.
AATTATTTTGGTTGAGTGAAGGGTGATGTAAGGGAAAAACACAAGGTCTCTCAATATTTTATTATCATTTCTAGGGATGATAATTAAGCGCTATGTGAGACAGAAATCTCTAGAAACCAATAGATAGGATGGATAGATAGATAGATAGATAGATAGATAGATAGATAGATAGATAGATTTCCTCAAACACTCCTTAGAGTGGCAGGCCTGAAGTTATGAGTGTTTGATCAATGGATGTGTATTAAATGTTTATCTCAACCAGGATTCATTTTACCAATATGTTTCTGGGGACCCTGATGCACCTCATCTATGGGCTGTATGTTGACAATTCTGGCACTGATTCTGACCATGGTAAAATGGACCTTCGTGAGCAGTGAGACTCACTCCTAAATGCAGTGCTTGTTCTAGCCTTGAGGAAGGCCTGCATGAATTTGAACGTGGCTGCAACATCCCACAGCAGCTGTGCTTGCAGTTCTTCTCTTGCTTTAGAAATGACTTTACTTTGAAGTGCATAATGAACATAATTTTGGCTCATTACAAATGCAGTTAACTTCAACTCTCTTTAGCTAGTTATGTCTTCAACCCAATTGATAATCAGATGAGAGGCATAAGCGCATTGCATTCTTTGAAGCTTAGTTTGACTAATGGGACTTCCATGCTGGGTCAAAGATGTATGGTCATTCTTTGGTTCTTCCTAGCAATGTGCAATCCCCCTGAGCCTTTAGATGTTGTTGATAGACTGTTCTTTCTTAGGTAATTCCTCTTAACTGTCTCTGAGCCCTTTCCATGAAGAAGCATCTTAAAACCATATGATCTGGGCCTTGACTCATGGAGGAAAATGAATTTTCAGGCCCAGGACTTTGTAGAAGTCTGAGTCCACAAGTGAATCATGAGCCTGGAGAGGACTGCTTGTCCCTGAAGAGATTCTTTGACTATCCCGCCACCCTCTAGTTGAGGAGATTCATCATGTGAATGTGCACACGGCTGTGTGTCTGGTATGCAGCCACCCATGTGTGATAATGAACAGGGCACTGAGAGAAAAAGTGCTAAAGGAGATGGAAAAAAAAGACTCGATTAAATTCGTGTTCTTTCTCAGAGGGCTCCCTTTAAAAAGCATGCATGGTATAGTCACATAACTCTGTGCTTCCCAGTCTCCACTTATGAATGCTATTCATTCAAGGCTGCAGGTGTTTGTTGACATGAGCATTTTTAATGTTGTTATTACTGAACCCCATCGGATTCCCCAGGCTGTGTGTGAGTTATCATAGGGAATATTGTTCTACTTGCCTCTTCCATCATTTTACCTGTTGTTTGATGGGGATTAGGAAAGGATAGAAGGGCAAGGAACCAAATGGTATTTGCTGGTACTTCCTCAGTCATTTGCCATGATTGTAAATGCTTGTCAACCATCCAGGATTTCCTGGGAGAGGAAAAAAGACAACACATGAATATGTGAGCTCTCGTGGTGGGTGAAAGCTTGTATCCCCATGAAATTCATACTCTATCTTGGAAGTACATCAGAGGCAAGCTCCATCATCTCTGTAGACCTCAGGGCTGAGGACTTATTTAAAATGTACCTTTGTATTTTTCTGGTCAGTGGCATATGTGACAGGCATAATAAAATCGTGCATTTTTTCATATCATATAATTGTTATCATGTAATTGCTTATGTACTGGATTTATTTATTAATCGATCTCCATCTTCCTGTACTAAAGTATCAACTCTATGAGATCAAAAATCTTTTCACTTTTATTCACTGTTATATGTCCAACCTAAGACCACATAACTTGTAAAAGCTTAAAATTTATGTGCTGAATTAATTAACAGACAAGTAGTAAGAGAACTAGATTCTAATCTATGGTACATCATTAGGATTAGGACGTTATATAATCTTGAGGCTTTCCTTAAGGGCTCTTGCACTCATCCTTCTTCTCTGTGAACTGGGGGCAGTAGGGTAGGGGGGATGACTCAATGACCTATTAGCATTTTACGCGTTATTAGCAGGAAAGGATGCTGGGCTGATTCATGGCTTCACTGATTAATTTGTACAAGCCACACAGTTGGGGACCCTGTTATTATCTTATTCTATCACTTCTCAAGTATTTACCAAATATTTTTACAGATAATTTTTATTAACAAATACCATTGATATTCTGATGGAAACAGCCAAGTCCCTTTAAAGAAATAGTGGCGACTCTCTCTTAATTATCCATAACATAAATGATTTAATGTGAAGTTATACTCCAAGATAAGAAGACCACCAAAGAAGCTCCTAACACAGAAGGTTAAAGCCATCTGAATACTGTATCATCTGGTCTATCTTCCCCCACCAAATCACCAAATTTCCAAACTGTCAAGCCTTTCACTTTGATCTGAGTAGCAGGAAATGCTTGAGTTTCCCACATTTCAAATTTTGTCTTCAAATGCTGTTCCTCTATGCATGATGGGTACTCACACATGAATAAATATCCCTGCAACTTTCTTAGCACATCAAGACGAACTATGTTAATACAATCCTACTTAATGCCATGGCATATCAAAAAATAAATTCTTGGAAGGAAAGACTCTGGGAGTCAATTTAAAACTTCCTTATCCATTTTAAATATTTCATTGCATTAATTTTTCAAAGCAACAAAACAAACATTCATCAAGTGAAACTAAGCATGACCCCTCTCAGATGGGTACATCTGTTGCTTTCCTGCTGTGTCCTTGAATAATTCATTTTAATACATTTAAACTGTACACTTCATTAAAATGAGCTACACTCGTTGACATAGAAAACTTACATTGATGGAGACAAACATAAAAGCTGTTAGAAAGCTGACCCTGGGATTTTGTTACTCTTTGTGCTTTATAACCAGCTTGCCTCAGTCTGTTGGCCTCTACAAGGAGCCCTGTGCAGAGACCTCCACATCTCCACCTCCACAGACCTAATGAGAGCTTTTGTTCTATCAGCCAATACATGGAAGATGCTAGGAGACTTGGATGCCTTTCTCCCTTGGCCTGTGCTCCTCGTGGACACGTTTAACAAGATCTGTAGTCACTGCTGGTCTTTTTTAGCTCCCTCCATACACATCCCATAGCGGCTCCAGCAGGTATTCGGAGTGACATCTAGGAATCAAAGCCAACTCAGAGAATACAAATCAGTTTTAACTTCTCAAAAATTAATCGATGTGAGTTCGTCCCATGCAGTGCAAGGGAAAAACTCTTCAGTTTCATTTGCTTCTTACCCTTTTGAACTCTGTTAACTGATGAGCTGAATGGTTTTAAAGGAAGGGATAATATTTCTCACCATCACAGCATTTTCTTTCCCCCCCTTCCCTGTGGTTTTATGCCTTAAGCTTAAAAATATTAAGATAAGAAAAGGACAGAAACAGAGTTTAGCAGGTAAAGACATAGTATTGACTCGTCCCTTTCAAGGAACTTGCTTTTT
>VMDR010025667.1:0-14374 GCA_007922815.1 Macrotus californicus | reverse complement strand
ATAAAGTAAAAAAAAAAAAACGGGGAAAACCTAAATGTTTATCAGTAAGGAACTGATTAAGTGCAGTATGATACATCAGAACATAGAACCCTATTGTAGAAGAATAATAGCACTCTCTAAGTGCAGATACTGTATAATCTTCAGGATAAATTGCTCAGTCAAAAATGCATGTATGGTATGCAGCCATTGGTGTGAAAAATGGGGCCCTGGCTGGCGTGGCTCAGTGAATTGAGCACCAGCCTGTGAACCAAAGGGTCGCCAGTTCGATTCCCAGTCAGGGTACATGCCTCAGTTGTGGACCAGGTCAGGTCCCCAATAGGGGGCGCACAAGAGGCAACAACACATTGATGTTTCTCTCCCTCTCTTTCTCCCTCCCCTCCACTCTAAAACAAATAAATAAAATCTTTCTAAAAAGAGAGAAGAGTATCTAAATAAATAGATAAATAGACATATTTTATCACATATACATAAAATATCTCTGGGAGGAGATGGAACAAACTGGTACCACTGGTTGCCTTTAAGAGAAGGAACTGGGTAGCTAGAAGAAAGAGGCTGGACTTTTCACTCTACCTTTTTTGAACCAAAAGAATCTACTTGCTATTTTTTAAATACAATTTAAGTAAGAATAAAATATTGGGGGTTCTAGAGATACTCAGTTTCCTTGTGCAACTAAGCCTGTATAGGGTAAACTCAGGAGTTGGGGGCAGCTAATTCTGCATAAGGGCTGGGGAGGAGAGGAAGCTGTCCTAGAGAAAAGAATGGAACCAGCAAGCAGAGAAGAGAGATTTGGGGAGATGGAGAGAAAGTATTGTCTGGGTTCTCAGCAATTTGGTTCTAGTATTTCCTGGGGTTGGCTGCTCCCCTCCCCCCTTAATTTCTTTAAAACATTTCTATATTCTTACAATAAATTTCCCCTTTTTTGCCTAAGCTAATTTGAGTTCTTTTTTTTCATAGTGGCCTTTAAAAGAGTTTAACTAGTATAGTAAGTTTTCTGGATATGCTTTGTTAAAATAAAATGTGAAGCTCTTCATAAGGAAATCCATTTGAGTTCTCAAAGTTGTACTTTTTTTAATCTCTCACGTTGAGAGAGGCAAGTTCAAGGACAAGCTGAAAGACATTTGCTCTAAGCTAAGGTGATATTTGATGATGGAAAATATAAGCTGAGCCTGGAGCCACGTAGCATATTCCACCTACTAGACTTTCCTCTCAGTCCCTGACTAATGTTTGGTGATCGCCTGCCTGAAAATTTTGTTTTAAGATTTGATTTATTTATTTATGTTTTAGAAAGAGGGGAAGGGAGAGAGAAAGAAAAGGAGAGACACATGGATTGGTTGCCTCTCACACACCCCCAACTGGGGACCTGACCCACCACCCAGGCATGTGCCCTGACCAGGAATCAAACCAGCGACCTTTCAGTTCACAGGCTGGTGCTCAACCCACTGAGCCACACCAGCCAGGGTGAAAGACATTTTGCTAATTAGGATAGAGTTTGAGTATTACAGGACATTTTGTCGGTTTTGTTTAGGCTGGTTTGTATTATGTTAGGAAAGACATTAGGGAACAGGACAAGAGCACCAACCCTAAGATGAAGAGAACGTCAGTGGTAATTATTGGAGCATTGTCAAATAAGAGTTCCCAAAACCTATGGCTAGTTAACACTTTGAGGCTAACCCTTTCAGAAAGCAGTGTTCATTTCTTTGTCCATATTTTCAGTCTATAGGTAGAATTATCATTTTACTATTTATTTTATACCAGTCCTCCCAGTACTGAAAAGATAGGAAGTACCTAGGAGGCCCAGAATGGTGTTTATAAATTAAATACCTTAAACACCCTGCAAGTGAAGTTAAATATAAATAAACATGGTATCATAATGCACATTCCAAGAATTGCAGCATAGAAGTTTTGTATATGGTTACACACCTTTTTTAAAATCAGTTTTTACTTTGTTTTTATTGTTTACACTATTACAAATGTCCCCATCCCCCCCGTTCTCTGCCTTTGCTCATCCTCCCAGACCCATGGGCCCCCTTCCATCTGGCCACCATCACACTGCCAGTCTGTGTCTATGGGCTATGCACATGCGTTCTCTAACTAATCCCTTCACCGTCTTTCATCCATCCCCCCCTCTCTCCTCCCCTCTGATATATAAGGTGAATTGCAACAATATGATGAAATTATCTCTGATGTGAAATGTCAGAATAGTTGCATATAAATAGCAAGGTGTAGAAGAAAACAATTTATATATGTCATTGAAATTCCACTGAAAAATTGAATACCATTATATAAATAACAGGAGCTATTCTTCTTCATTCAACCAATATTTCTTGAGAATTTACTATTAGGAATATTGTAAAAGCATAAGACATGGTCCCTGCACTTAAGGAGCTTTGTTGTAATTTTTCCAAGATAAGAGATACAGATATAAAGCATTATCATTGTTATTTTTACAAAGAGGAATAAAATGGTAAAGTGGAAAATAATATTGGCTTTTAAACTTGGTTCACATTTTTAGTTCTGCCATGTCATTAAGGTATGAGCTCTGCAAAGGTAATTCACTGTTCCCAGCCTCAGTTTCCTCAATTGTAAAGTGGGTATAAGGATGCTAATCTTGGAGGACCACTGTAAGGATTAAATGAGACAATATGGATAGAAATACCTAAGTAAAGGCTTGATACATATCAGATGATTGATAAATGTTAATTTATTCTCTGAATTCAATGGATTCTATGTTTTCTAACTCTTTTTCTTCATGTATAATAATGCTTTAGTTCTATTATCAGGGAATTTTAAAACTGAAGTTAACTAAAAACATCAACCATTTTAAGAACCAAAACTTTCATAGCTTCAAAACCAAAACTCAGCCCTGGCCAGGTGGTGGCTCAGTTGGTTAGACCATCATCCCACCCATCAAAAAAAGAAAAGGGTGCGGTTTGATCCTGGTCAGGACGCATATGGGAGACAACCAATGAATATTTCTTTCTCACATTGATGTTTCTCTCTTTCTTTCTCTCTCTCCCCCTTCCTCTCTCTCTAAAATCAATAAACATATCCTCCAGTGAGAATTTTTTTAAAAAAATAGAGCAAAACTATGTCAGGAATGGAGGTTTGCTAAATCAGAAAATTCGAAGGAGCGCATTAAACTTGGCGGATACAGCAGATGTAAGCACTGTAGAACCAGTGTCATTTAAATATTTGTTTTTGGGACTTCCGGCCAAGATGGATGCATAGGTAGACACACTGTGCCTCCTTGCACAACCAGAAGAAGGACAACAAATTTTAAAACAAAAAACAACCAGAACTGACAGAAAATTGAACTGTATGGAAGTCTGACAACCAAGGAGTTCAAGAAGAAACATCCATCCAGACTGGTATGAGGGACAGAGACGGGCAGCCGGGCGGAGAGGACTCACGGCGAGGTGGTGGCTGGTGGACCAGGGCAGGCAAGGCGCAGCTGGCAGACCGGGCAAGATGGCTGCTGGTGGACTGGGCCGTCCCACAACCATGTGCAGATAAACCAGGAGGAACAACTGGGGAGCAAGATACACCACGCAACCCAGAGTTCCAGCTTGGGGAAATAAAGCCTCAAACCTCTGACTGAAAACTCCTGTGGGGGTTGAGGCGGCGGCAGCGGGAAAAACTCCCAGCCTCACAGGAGAGCTCATTGGAGAGACCCACAGGGCCCAGAACGTACACAAGCCCACTCACCTGGGAATCAGCACCAGAAGGGCCCAATTTGATTGTGGGTAGTGGAGAAAGTGACTGAAAACTGGCAGAGAGCAGAGCAAGCGGCACTTTTCCCTCTTGGACCCTCCCCAACAAACAACGTCACAACGCAGTGACGTGGCCACCCCACCCTGGTGAACACCTAAGGCTCTACCCCTTACTACATAACAGGCGCGCCAAGACAACAAAAATGGCCCAAATGAAAGAACAGATCAAAGCTCCAGAAAAAATACAACTAAGTGACCAAGAGATAGCCAACCTATCAGATGGCTTACAGACTTGTAATCGGGATGCTCACAGACTTGTTTTATTTAGTCACAAATTAGATGAAAAAATGAAGGCTACGCTAAGTGAAATGAAGGAAAATGTACAGGGAACCAATAGTGATGGGAAGAAAACTGGGACTCAAATCAATGGTGTGGACCAGAAGAAAGAAACATTAAAGCACAACACAATGAAGAAACAAGAATTCAAAAAAATGAGGAGAGGCTTAGGAACCTCCAGGATGTCTTGAAACATTCCAACATCTGAATCATAGGGGTTCCAGAAGGAGAAGAGGAACAGAAAGAAATTGATAACTTATTTGAACAAATAATGAAGGAGAACTTCCCCAATCTGGCAAAGGAAATAGACTTCCAGGGAGTCCAGGAAGCTCAGAGAGTCCCAAAGAACTTGGACCCAAGGAGGAACACACCAAGGCACATCATCATTAAGTTACACAAGATTAAAGATAAAGAGAGAATCTTAAAAGCAGCAAGAGAAAAGGAGACAGTAACCTGCATAGGAGTGCCCATCAGACTGTCAGCTGATTTCTCAAAAGAAACCTTGCAGGCAAGAAGGGGCTGGAAAGAAATATTACAAGTCATGAAAGGCAAAGTCCTACATCCAAGATTACTCTATCCAGCAAAGCTATCATTTAGAATGGAAGGGCAGATAAAGTGCTTCCCAGATAAGGTCAAGTTCAAGGAGTTCATCATCACCAAGCCCTTATTATATGAAATGTTAAAAGGACTTATCTAAGAAAAAGAAGATCAAAAATATGAACAGTAAAATGATAACAATCTCACAGTTATTAATGACTGAACCTAAAACAAAAACAAAAGCAAACTAAGCAAACAACTAGAACAGGAACAGAATCACAGAAATGGAGATCACATGGAGGGTTTTCCTCAGGGGGTTAGGTGGGGAGAGAGGGGGAAAAGGTACAGGGAATAAGAAGCATAAATGATAGGTAGAAGATAGACAGGGGGAGGTTAAAAATAGTATAGGAAATGTAGAAGCCAAAGAACTTATATATATGACCCATGGACATGAACTAAAGAGGGGGAATGTGGGTGGGAAGGGTGTGCAGGGCAGAAGGGAATAAAGGGGGGAAAAGAGGACAACTGTAATAGCATAATCAATAAAATATATTTTTTAAAAAAATTTTAATAAAACTTAAATATCTAGTTTTAATCAAGTTAACTAGGTAAAGGGAAAATTAGAATATACTATATTGTTTTCTTAGAAAAATGTTATTTGTTATTCCAACTTGCTATCTGAATGTAATTACATCACCTAACATAAGTGACTTTTTAATGTGTAAAATGTAAAACAGTGCCAGATTTTGCTTTGGATCCCCTGTAGATGTATGTGAGTTTTTCATAATATGTCCTACATTGGATATTTGTTCATGGTGAGACACAGGAATGTTGCATTGCTTGCTTGTACAGGTTACTGCAAAAAGTCTGTTCTATACCAGAAACCAATCATGACTTGTAGAATGATGTCAATGAGTTTTCTTGTTTTCCTATTGGCTAATTCCAAAACATAGAAGGATTTGATCTGCATGGAGCATAGAAAAGGGAAGTTAAATAACAGTATTTTGTTAGAGATTGACCAGCCCTGCTCAGTATACAGCTTTTCCAGTTTCTTTCAGATTAATTCAGAAAAATATATGTATATTGCTGTGATTTAATTGGGGTCTTAAGGGAGCCCAGTAAACAGCATTTTTCTTCTCTGCCCAATTTGAGAATAGAGGGCAATCACAAGGTGAATAAGAGCTCAAATATCACCTTGAACTGATACAGGCTAACTGAAGAATGTAGTTTATGAGAACCAAACTGACCTGTCACTGAACCCCGGAATTTGATGGACTTCCCACCCTGTTCCACAGGCAGCATAGGGTCACACTGTGTCTTGTGTGGGGCCCTAGGCACTTCTGCTTTGATGGGTCCCTTCCTCCTTAAAAAAATATTTAAAATTATATGTTATGACTGCACTGATATAAATAAAATTATATTAATATTATATTTTAATATTATATTTTAAAACATTTTCTTTGCCTAAGTTTATATTTTTTTCTTCGGATTTTAAATTCAAATATCTAAGAGACCCTGAAAGTATCATGGACCCTAGACACTATGCCCACTATGCCTAATAGAGAAGTTGGCCCTGGGCAACACGTTGCCCAAGTAAGTCTTAGATCCTGGTTGAGGTGTGTGCTCTCTGAGAGCAGCCTTACTCAAGAAAGAGAAAAGAGAGGAAAGAAGGCAAGATGCCTAGATTGTTCTTCCTGAATTTACCAATCAGATGTCACTCTTCCCTGGGATGGGTAAAGAGACAATGAGAAGCCAGGAATTACACCATTCTAGCTCCATCGACATAAAAGAAATATCAACAGACAAAAAGCAACCCTCTCTTAGCAAGTCTATACTTACTACTAAAATGGTTACATTCAATTATCATAATTTGATAATCCTGGCCTTTAAGATTACCCATCTAACGCTTTTTGTTCCAGATTCCTGTTTACCAAAAAACTTCCTGAGTGAAGCTATATGGCTTCCCATATAGATTTTCCTACCGAGAAAGAATGTATCAAGCAGCCAATAAAAATACAATATGCTCTCTGATTATATTTATCATTGTAAATTAATAAATTAGCATTCTGGTTTACATATTATTCTTACAAGAAATTGGTCGGCATGTAACTCCATGAATTTGTTTAACTCATTCATTTAACTGACTTGATCATGTTACTTAACCAGAAAAGTTGAGGTTCAAAATCTGAACCATTGATGGTTTATCTAAGGTACCACAGCTTGAGAAAACCCCACCTCAGTGGTGAGCAAGTTTCTGCTAGCTGTAGTTCAATTTTCCCATTTTCTATCCACAACATACCCCTCTGTCCTCACACTGCTTCTAATAATAATGTTCTTAAATTAGACAAGTGGAGGTAGGGAGAGAAAGAGCACTCTGGCAAAATTTTTTCACAACTATTATTTTCTTCCAGTTCTAACCAGTGTCAGGGGAATAAGAATACATTACTTTTCTCCAAGGCTCATAATTAAGGAAGCAATAATCATGATTAGTTAGTTCTGTATAAACAAATCATATCTCTCACAAATTATCCACTGGAAATTTTCATTTGGTCTTAACCATCTCCAGGGCCAGACAAGATGTCATCTTGGATCAAGATTAAAAAAGCTGGTGACAACAAAGTTTATAATGGAACATGTCAATCTTATATTCTTTCATTAAATATACATTAAGAGCCAATGATGTGCTGGTCAGTATGTGCCTAACATAATTAGAAATTGAGATTCATTACCCAGCTGTGTGCCCAGAAAAAAAGGAAATAGATTTTAGTGAATAAATATTAATTTCTGACTCAACAACTGGGGTTAGTATCCTCATTTTCAAAGGATACAGAGGTAGAAAAACGGTAAGTAATTTGCCTACAGTCATATCTAGAAATATATAATCATATTATAGTTCTGACTCAACCTTAAGCATGTTGAATTCAATAAGCATTTTTTGATTCCTTATTCAGTTGCAGGCCCTGTGATGGGCATCGAGGGCACAGCCATGGTCTTCCCTTGACGAACTCCATCGGCTTCCTGCCAAGAAGCCGGGAGACCTGCCTGAATGGCCACTCGTGGTTGCTTCCTGCCAGCCCTCCTGGTTGCAGGGGACAGGCGCGGCTCCTCCTAACTCAGGCTACTTTCTCTCCTGTGCTCTAGATCCCACCCTGCACCCTTATTCTTTTTTTTAACTTTTTGTTTTGAAATAGCTTCTAGAAAAGTTACAAAAATAGTACAGTGTACATGTATACCCTTCACCCAAGTTTCCTCTGATAGTCACAATTTGCATAGCCGTCGTACAATAATCAAATCCAGGAAGTTAACATTGCTGCAAACTATGGCCTTACTCATATTTTACCAGTTTTTCCCCACTAATGTCCTTTTTCTGTCCCGGGATCCAATCCAGAATCCCACACTGCATTTAGTTGGTGTGTCCCCTTAGTCTCCTCCAAACTACGACAGTTCCTCAGGCTTTCCTTTTCTTTCATGACCTTGACATATTTAATGAGTATTGGTAGCCATATCGTAGAATGACTCCCAATTTGATTACTCTGATATTTTCTAATAATTAGATTGAATTTATGCATTTGGGGCAAAAACACCTCAGAAGTGATCCTATGTTCTCAGTGCTTCCTACCAGAGGGTACATGGTGTCAATGCGTTTTATTACTGGTAGTATTAATCTTGATCTGATATCAAGATTAATATCTTGTTAAGATATATATCTTGTTAATAGATAAATATCTTGTTAATATCAGTTAAGCTGATATCTTCCAGGTAGTAAAGTTACTATTTTTTTCCTTTGCATCACTAAATATCTTGAGGTGGTTACTTTGAGGCAAAAATTCTGTTTCCACTCAAACTTTCATCCACTGATTTTACTGTCCATCAGTGGATCTTGCCTGCAACAGTTACTGTTGAATTTGCCTAATAGAGGTTGTATATTTTCCTCATTCATTCTACATCTATTAATTGGAATTTTTCTGTGAGGAATAGTTATTCCTTCACTTTGATTTATTTGTTTAATTACATTAATGTTAGTATGGACTCATGGGTATTTATTTTATTCTATAAGTTATAATTCAATATTATCATTATTTAGATTGTTTCTCAAATTGTTCAGCTTTGGCCATTTGGAGCTCCTTCAGGCTAGTCCATGTGGCCTTTTGACATGTCTACCTCATTCTTTGAGCACTTCCTTATTTTTTGGTATCACAAGATGTTCCATGTAAGGATCCAATCTGGGAGCTAGGTGTGCTCATTGTTGCTGGGGTATCGTTGCTCCTAAGCCATCTTAGTGAACAGAACTAAGGAATTGTATGCATGTATGCTACCTCTGTGGCTGATCCTTTTTGTTCTTTACAAGTTTCTTTTCTTATCCCTTAAACATTGATGCTTCCCCGATTCTTTCAAGCACCTTCTTCCATTCTCATTGACTAGCTCCCTGAATAATTTTAATATAGCTAATGATTTTTTTAAAGATTGTATTTATTTACTTTTAGAGAAAGGGGAAGAGAGGGAGAAAGAAAGGGAGAGAAACATCATTCAGTTGCCTCTCACGTGCCCCCAACTGGGGACCTGGTCCAGAACCCAGGCGTGTGCCCTGCCCGGAAATTGAACCAGTATTCTTTCAGTTCACAGGCCGGTGCTCAATCCACTGAGCCACACCAGCCAGGACTATAACTAATGATTTTTAATTACCATTTTTATAAAAATGACACCAAAATCTAGAACTATAATTTAAACATTTCCACTGGGCACCTGAATCATATATCCAAATGCCTTTTAGCCAGTCTTCACTTAAGTATCTCATACAAACTTTGTATTCATCATGTTCAGTTATCAACCTATCACAAGGCCTGTTTCTCCTCAATAAGCATATATCAAACACTTTTTCAAGCTCTTTCCCTTCACTTAGTCTAAGATTTCACATATAAATGAATTAATCATTTTTCATACTTTGTTTCATACTTTGTTCAATAATAATTCTGAAACATTGTTAAAAACAATACAACCTGTATTCAAATCACATTTATCTAAAATCAAATGGAAATTTACACTGTAACATTTTCAGAGCAGAAAAACACTTTTTTTGGATCAATGACTCATTGCATCCAAACATCATCTCCTCGTTTCTCTCAATAAAAGTTAATTATGTTTATCTTCCATTTATGTTGCATTCCTTTCAGTTTCAGAAGTTAGAAATTTATAATATTTAAAGTTTGTTTCAAGTACCAAACACATGAGGAAAATGCATCTCTAGTGTTCCTTTAATCGTATTGCTATGTGTCCTGAAGGTGCCCAGCCCAAAGATACCTGGCCTCCATTATGGTTTTTCTCTTGATTACACCCTTCGTACTCATCAGTAGGCAACCGGTTTCCAAGTCCAAGACATTGCAGCCCCTACTAAGTCCCATTGCTCTCTGTCCTTGCACTGCAGCTCGATTCCAGGCTACCTCTATCTTCTTGTATCACCACCACTGACTTTTAACTGGGTTTACTCCTCACCAACACATAATTAGCTATACTGCAGAGTGTTCTTTCTAAAATGTAAACCACATTAGCTTGCTTTCCTATTAAAAACTCTCCCTTTTGTGCTTCGAAAGACATTATCAAGCTACAGGAGAAATTTTTGCACATCATATATCTGATAAGGGATTTGTGGCTAGAATGTGTAAAACTATTGTAATTCAGTAATGAAAAGACAAATATCCCAATTATAAAATGGGCAAAGGATCTGACCAGACACTTCTCCGAAGAAGATATAAAAGTGGCCAATAAGCACATGAAAAGATGTTCAACATCATTAATCATCAGGGGAATTAACCACGTGTTTCTGACACTTGGACATTTTGGGGCCTTGCTGACCCTAAAGCGCCTGCCACCCCCAGAGCTAGCCAATTCTAGAAATAGTAAAGGCCTTGCCTGCAAGTATACCTTTCAGGTGAAAATCAGTCAGTCTGGAGCCCATACCAGTGAACACCTTTATCAGGCCCTTACACTCCCTTACACTCCAGGCAACTATTTCCCTAATTACCCAAGGGCCATGCACCAGACAGTTGAGAGTAGCTTCTATGCTTCAGAACCTGTGGCATCCGACCTAGCTGAACCCTACTTTGCCTGCTGCTTCCCACAGACACCACACCACCCTAAAAGCTCTTGCCCACATGGTACAGCCCCTTTGGAAAACAGTCTGGAAGTTCTTCAAAAAGTTAAATGTGGTTACCATATGGCCCAGCAATTTCACTACTAGATATATCCCCAAGAAGTGAAAACATATCCACACAAAAACTGAATGTTTATAGCAAAATTATCCACAATAGCCAAAAAGTAGAAAGAACCAGATATCTATCAACTGATAGATAAAATGTGATATAGCCAATGTAATGGACTATTATTCCGCCACAAAGAAGGAAATGAATTATTGATATATGCTGCAACATAGATGAAACTTGAAAACATCATAAGAAGTCAGTCACAAAAGATCAAATATTATATGATTCCATTTATATGACATGGCTAGAATGGCAAATTGATAAAGCCAAAAGGCAGATTAGTGGTCGCCAAGGGACAGGTGGGATAAGGGATAACAACTAAGGGGTATAGGGTTTTGAGGGAGTAATAAAAATGCACTACAATTGATTGTGGTGATGTGATAGATGTAATTGAATTGAATGCTTTGAATAGGTGCACTGTATGGTTTATGAATTCTATTTCAATCAACCTGTTAAAAATAAAAAACTCTTGGCCCTGGCCAGGTAGCTCAGTTGGTTAGAGTGTCATCCCAATATCCCAAGGTAGGGGGTTCGAGCCCTAGTCAGGGCACATACAGAAATCAACAAATGAATGCATAAATAAGTGGAACAACAAAATGATCTTCCCCTCTCTCTCTCCCCCCTTCCATCTCTTCCCTGCTTCCTCTCGCTCTAAAGCTCAAAACAAAAACAAAAACAAAAACTTTTCAAAGGCTTCCCATTGCTCTTAAAGTAATAACTGAGTCACTAAGATTAATAGGGCAATAAGGAATTTGGTTCCAGCTAATTTTTTCAATAACATCACTCACCATCTCTTCATCTCCGCCTTTCACTATAGTTCTGTTTATGCTGAACTATTTTTTTGTCATTTTTCTGAGTACGTTTGGTGGTTTCACATTATGTTTACAAACTCTTTGATGCTCCTCCTTTAAAAATTTGAAGCCTAATTCTCCTCCCCTTAAGTATGGGGTAGACTTAGTGACTCATTTTTAATGAATAGAATGTGGTAGACGTGATGACGCACGACTTCTAAGACTGGGTCATAAAAGGCGCTGTGGCCTCCTTGCTCCCACCAGGATCACGTGCCCTGGGGGAAGCTGCCACATTTCCAGGATACTCACCCTGTGGAGAGACTCATGTGGGGCGGAAAAGAGGCCTCCCACCAACAGCCATGTGAGTGAGTCATCTTGGCAGCAGAGCCTCCAGTTACGCTTTGTCAAGCTTCCAGGTGCCTGCAGCCCCAGCCAATATCTTGATAACAACCTCATGAGAGACCCTGAGCCACAACTACCCAAATGAGTCACTTCCAAATCCCTGACCACAGAAACGGTGAGATAATAAATATTTGTTTCTTAAGCCTCCAAATTTGGGGGCTTAACAACAGAGAACTAATATAATATGACATGCTACCCATCCTCTCCAGGCCTAACATCCTAAGAGGTTTCATCTACCTCATAACCCCTAGTTATCCTTATCAGCTTCAAAATCATTTTTCCAGGCTTTCTTAACTACTGATTACATCCCCCTGTTACTTCTACTGTAGCACATATTCATTTGATGGAATTGTTTGCAGACTCCACTAGTCTCTAATTTCAGCGGACCCCATATGGGACCTGTCCATCTTGTTCATACTATGTCCCTAGCACCTGCCACAGTACCTGACATATGGCAAAGTATAAATAAATATTTGGGGATGAATAGTCCAATGAATGAATAGTGGAATCGGGGAGATATAAATATAATGCGATAAAGAACCCGTGTGTGCAGAGGCTGCTGTGAGAGCACAGAGGAATGACATTTCATTCGATCTGTGTTGCTGCCTTACTGTGTGACTTTTGGCAAGTTACTTAATCTCCCTCCCTGTCTTTGGCTCTCCTTACAGGACAGCTTCCTTATGCATAAAATTAGGATGATAATAACAGTCCCTACCTCATAGGCTTGTTGTATTGATAAGCTAATACCTAGTAGAAAGAAAATAACAACTGGAAATTTAGAGAAGAGCTCCATGAGGAATGAATGCTTGGATAGAGTCTCAAAGCATGAGTAACAATTAGACAAAGAAAAGTGGGGGAAAATCTAGGCAGAGAAAAAAAGGAGAATCAGTTTCAGAGGATACAGGTGGCAAAGTGCATGCAGAAAACCATGCAATTTAGTATCACAGAGTGTGAAGTACAAAGAAGTGGAGAGGTAGAACAGGAGGCTATAGAGACAGGGACTTAAGGATAGTCACATGGAAGGCTTCCCGTGTTATATTATACCTTTGGCATTTATTCTGAAAAAGACATATTATTCTGATTGACTCAGAAAAGCAATAATTTGCACATCTATGAAGTTTGGCTATCATTAAAAAGATGGACAATAATGAGTATTGGCAAGGACATAAAGAAATTAGAACCCTCATACATTGCTGTTGGGAATGTAAAATAGTGCGACTGCTTTGGAAAAATAGTCTGGCAGTTCCTCAAAAAGCTAAACATAGAATTACAATATGATCCAACAATTCCACTCCTAGGTGTATACCCAAGAGAAAAGAAAACACAATTTGTCTTCTCAAAAACATATGCATGAACATTCATAGCAGTATTATTCATAATAGACAAAAACTAGAAACAGCCCAATGGATAGATAAAATGTGGTATAGCTGCAAAGGGGGACCACAACATTTGGTCATAAAAAGAAATGAAATGTTGATTCATGCTACGATGTAGAAGAAGCTTGAAAACATGTTAAGTGAAAGAAGCCAGACACAAAAGCCCACATAGTGTGTTATTCCATTTATATGTAGAGTCTAGAACAGGCAAATCTGTAGAGACAGAATGTAAATTAGCGGTTGACTAGCACTAGGCCTGGGTGGAATGGAGAGTGTGGGCTAACGGGAAAGGAATCTCGTTCTCAGAACACGGTCATGTTTCAGACTTAGATCATGGCGATGGTTGCACAGTTCTGTGAATATACTAAAACCACTGCACACTTGAAATGGGTGAATGTTAAATTTTTTTATTGATTGATTTTAGAGGAATTGGAAAAGAGAGAGAGAGAGAAACATCGAATTGTTATTCCACTTATTCGTGTACTCATTGGTTGCTTCTTGTATGTGCCCTGACCGGAATCAAACCCACAACACAATCTTGACATATCTGGATGATGCTTCAATCAACTGAGCTACCCAGCTAGGGCTGAAATGGATGAATTTTATGGTATTTGAGTGATATCTCAAAAAATGTTTGTTTTTCTTTCTTAAAAAACCAATACTCTTTCCTATAGACTACTGTGTTGTATGGTTATTTGTATTATTATTTTATAGGTTTCTCTTAAACATATGTGACATAATATGTATGCCATAAAAGGGTTATACATTTTGACTTACAATGTTCCTTTCAAAACATTATATTTTTACTTCTTTATCCATTTTAATATAAAATTCCCAACACAGAAAATGGTTTAAAAAGCTCCCAATCTCCTCATGTTTGTATTTTAGTATTATTTCTATCATATTGAAGTTGTAGCTTTTGCCAGGGCACATTGCAACTATAAGATAAGGAACATCGGAGATGA
>VMDR010025666.1:0-14377 GCA_007922815.1 Macrotus californicus | reverse complement strand
ATATTAAGAACTGTAATTTAAAATGCAATAATATTTCCACCTACAGACTGCCTTTTAGGTGCATGTGAATCAGTTTTCAAGCAAAAAAATAAAACAAGTTTAATCGCCCCCCCCCCATGACTTCTGTGCTATTCAGGGTGACTTGCACATTAAAAAGCTGTTTATACAAATGATTAAAAATGACACAGATTGAAGAATGTTACTCACACTTAGAAATATTGTAACACTTCATTCACTAAAACAAGCAAACAAACAAACAAACAAACCCCGAAATCTCTTCTGTAGATGATGCGTGCTGCACCCCCTGGACTTTGCACCTGGCTAGCGGTCACAGTCTCGAGGGGAAGAAAGACAAGAACAAGGCACTCTAATAGATGCCAATGGATGCTGTCATGGAGATATAAGTAGTTGTTTTGGAAGCACAGAATGGATGACAACTTCTGGCACTGTAGTTGTACAATATCCTCTAGTTTAGGTATCACGTCCAGTACCACACAGGTTTTTGAAACACCATAGTTTACATGCACAGCTTCCCCTGCACCAACCACCAGGCCACCACTGAGCATGTGAAGGACTGACACCAGGTATTACCTAGAGTGGCGGGAAAACAGGCTTTCATCCTGTGTTTGCGGAATGAAAATGTGAATGAGTAACATGGACACAGTGATAGGATTTAGTTGAAATACTTTTAGGACGCCTGGACCATCTAGACTTGAAGTTGTAAATTGGCAGCCTTACAACAATCAATTTGATCTCCTTTTATGTCTTGCTATAATTCTCCACAGTCCTTAAGCTGAGTGTTGTATACACTCAACTTCCTTCCATATGCAGGCAGAAGTAGCCTGTACTGATCTGGAGTGAAAATGATAGATATAAGTATATTTCTTGCAAATTCTATGTTTGAACCATGTCCTTAATTTTCCAGACTTATTCCAAAATACTTATTTCTATTATATCCAGTTTTGTAAAGTCCTTGTTTTGTCTGCAAATGATTTGTTATATTCTTTCCCGCATAGGTTCTATACATGATAGACTTCTTATACATATAATTGTGTGTGTGAGTGTGGTATCTACCATCTGTCTTATGTATCTTTCTAGACATATAGTTAGCAAGTTCCTAATTTAAGCCAAAATGTACGTGGGAAACACCACATGAAAGTTATTATATTTTGGTGAAGTGACCCATTTGGCTACATTCTCTTTTAACTTCCAGCACCCTCTTCACCACTTAATTATGTCGTATATACTGTCATAAGTAAGATGTAGTTATTTGGGTAGTTCGGAGTTATAATAAACTTCCAGTCTGGAAGGTATATCTAACCTCTCTCATATGTTCCTAAAATTTGTTTAATTCAAACCCTTCATTTTATCAACATGGAAAATAAAAGTTAAATGAATTCCCAGCTCTATTGTGCCAGCTGGTGGCAAAACACCCATAGCTGTGTTCTCTAGTTTTCTCCCTCCAACTGCTTACTTTGTACCTTCCTTACCATCAGAGGTAAAAGGAAATTACTTTTAAGCCATTCTTGTGATTGACTTCCTAACTTTGGGATGGAAGAGAAGGACTGAATACTCATTAAAATTTGATTACAGTGGTTCTCTGCCCACAGGTTAGAATTAGAATTAAAACTAAACAGCCAATGTGATCTCCTAACATGATTTCCATTGCCATTCTAATAATAGTTTGTTTTAACAGAATAGACAAATTACATGGGTTATATTTACAAGTGTCAGGCACGTGGTTACCCATATCATTTAGGCCAAAAACAAGCACAACACAAACCCCAAAAGTGGAAATAAATAAAAAGTTAACACACTTCAAAGAAAATGTAATTTGCATGTGCATTCACAATTTTACCCTTCAGTAATGGATTGATGCTTTTATTTAGTTTCAAATACAATTCTCTACTATGGGAAGCAGCCGTACAGAAAAGGAAAATGCCCCACAGTGATAATAAAAGCAGAGAACATCTGTTTCTGCAGACAGATGACAGAGAAAACCACTTTTTGATAAATCACATTATTGAGGTAATTACATTACCTCAAACTCACCTCTCTGTTTTAAGTATTAAAACACCATTATTTTTTTTAATTTGTCAACAATTCTCTGATCATTCTTTTCATTTATGAAACAATTATTTTTAAAGAAAAACCAAAGTGAATCAGGAAAATTACATTAACATTTCAAGTATATGGGATGCAAAGGATACATTGAAGGTTAAATTTGGTTCCTTTTATGGGGAATATGACCAAAACATTATCCATGCTTAATGAAGACATGTTTTGACACCAAGAAAGTAGAAATTATCAGTAATTTCAAAAAGCATCAACTGATTTACAATCAACTGATTTACATACCCAACTACAAATTGAGGAACCTTGTACAGTTGGAAGGCAGAACATCAAGGAAAAGGCTCCTAAGATAATCTTACAAATAAAAGAATCTTATTTATTGACCAAGATGGACCATTGCCTGGTCTTCCCTCATTCCCCCATCCTCTGTATTTCAGCACCATGTGACACTGGATGTCATGTTCACAGGTGATTACACATGCTGTGTAACAGGACACGTTTTACTAAAGTGAAATGCAAAGAAGAAAAACTGCGGCTATAACCTTATAATACAATACCCCTTTGATATTAAAAATAAATGAGTAAACAAATAAATAAATGGAAGAAAGACAGGTATAAAGTTAGTAAATTCAAACTATACAAAAATTAAAAATAAAAAGTATAAGACCTCTCTTAACTCCCCTCCTCCCTTTTCTTATAATTCCTTCCAAGAAAATGCATAAGTATATATCTACTAATCTATCTGTCTAGTTCTCTCTCTTTTTTAAATTAATTCCAAATGGGGCACTATCGCTTCATAGGTGGGTTTTGTTCTTTTTTCACATTCATTCTATATGATGAATTTTCTATATTACCACATATCACCCTTTTGAAATGCTGCTCAGTATTATAGCATAATTATCATGCACCATTATTTGTAAATGTCCATTAGTAGGGAACCAGCTAAACCTTATTAAATTTCCATAATACATTTCCATGTTCCACTCTACAATTAGGAGAATTTGATTTGATTGAAGTCAGGAGCTGGATCTTGTTCACCTTTGCCTAGCACCTGCCCCACTGGCCTGTCAGAATGGCTGAGGGTTAATGCACATTTCATTATCTGTTGATCAAATTACTAAATAAATTCAGGCAGATAGACAAAAACTGCTTGCGATTCATTACATTAATTAAATTTTAAAAGACTGAAGAGTGAGGGCACAACCATGTCTTCTTTTAAGAGAGCATGGAGTCCCCTCATTTCCATGTTTCAATATCACTAGCCAGTGTACTTGACAAAGAAATAAACAAAAAAAGAATTCCAAGTCTTATCCCAGGTGCAGCTCTAATTTCATGTGGGACTCACAGTAACTGCCCTAGGTAAAAACAAACAATGAGGGAAAGGTAGGGATGAATCTTTTAATGAAGAACATCAGGGTTCCCCCCCCCCCATATCTACTTGCAGCCCACCACCAATGCAGAAAACACATATGCAGTCCAACTGAACTCAGCTCGGGTCAAGAAAACATATCTCCATTTCCCACACGCTGTTCCTAAGCATATATTTCCTGTGCTAGAGGCTGAAAGAATTCCCAAAATGCAGTGAACTGAGTTAGTAGAAATAAATATAATTCCAGTTTCAAAGCAAAGCCCTATATTATACTGTAGGTGTCAGTTAACAAGGCTAGAGGTTTCCATGGGGATGAGAACCTCCCCTTTAGAGGGTGAAGGATTTACCGGGCAGTGGCGTGGGACTGATCTTTTTCTAATTCAAGAGCCAAAGCACTGAAATTGTGACAGTTCGAAGAGTGCTTCATGTAGGCTAAATCACTTACTCATCAATACTAAATACATTCTACCCAGAGAGTAAAAATTGAGTTTTTCAAAAAGGTGTCAAAGACCATATGTGCTGTAACATCTATGAATACATTAATCCGAGTCAAAGAAAAATAAAACAAAATAGCTTGGCAGCCCCCACCTATGGAGGAGTTGACTGTAAAAACAATGGCTACAAATGGGTCTCAAATAAAACAGCCATTTGTTCTTGTTATAGAAACACAGGGATAAAAGAGCTTAGGGCTAGACTATCTCAGGGGAAAGTTTGAGCAACTATCCTAAATCCATTTTTCTTACATAGGAGCCAATTCTTTCATTGGGGCTGAACAGTAAAGGTTTGCTATATGGATTCCAATTGCCTCTAGATCTTCCTAAAATGCAAACTTTATCATGTTAATCCCCTGCATGTTCACCTTCAGGATAAAATCCAAGCTCCTTAGCACAAAACATCATCCAACTTCAACCTAAATATACACTTTCACTTAACAGGGTTATTCAAAAACGGCAGAGACCTTGCACACACCTTCCGACTTGCTTACCCTGTTCTCTGTCTGCGCTGGCTTCCCTCCTTTCCCAGTTCTTCACTTTCAGAGAATCTTGCCTGTTTCTTTTTCCAGCCACCACCCCCACCACCAGCCCAAATTCTCAAAGAGTGAACTTTCATTAATTAATTTTTAATACATTCATTTAATTTATTTATTCATCCTTGCCTAATATTCATTCAAAATTAATTTGAGCCATGGTGCTGTATATCAAGTATTGTGCTGTCCGTGAAAGCTTCAAGCACTGAATTAGAATGGATACAGGCCTAGCCCTTAAAGAATTTTCTTCCTGATAGCAAAGCAGAGATTAAACAAGTAATTAAAAAATCACAAGTCAACGCCAATCTCTTTTTGTATGCATCTACCATAGAGACATATAACTTGGTATGTATAAAACACCTCAGCTCATCCATGTTTATACGACTTTCTCTACTAACTCCAAAGCCTCTTGAGGGTAGGATCTCTGCATTATTCATCTTTGTATTCCCAAAGCATCATGTAGTTCCTGGAACCTAACAGTTTATACACATACACACAATTTTAGCAAACTCTCTTTTAATTTTTCAGAGCAGAAGACACTCCGAAAACTATCCTATGACTTGAAGACAGCCGAGCAAACACACTGCGATTGTTCATTCTGCATCCACTCAGCTAAATAGGCCGAGCCTGCACTCTGACACTGTTGGGCAGCATACGTATCTGTCCAGTTTTAAGGTATTTCTGCATAAAGCCCTGGCTGGTGTGGCTCAGTGGACTGAGCGCCAGACTGTGAACCAAAGAGTCGTCAGTTTGATTCCCAGTCAGGGCACATGCCACAGGCCACATCCCACAGTAAGGGTTGTGGGCCAAGTCTCCAGTTGGGGGTGCACAAGAGGCAAACACACATTGATGTTTCTCTTTTTCTTTCTCTCCCTCCTTTCTCCTCA
This sequence comes from Macrotus californicus, assembly GCA_007922815.1. Lineage (NCBI taxonomy): Eukaryota > Metazoa > Chordata > Mammalia > Chiroptera > Phyllostomidae > Macrotus > Macrotus californicus. The sequence continues at coordinate 9,021 of VMDR010025666.1, read as the reverse complement.
TATTTGACACAGTTCTCACAAACTGTGGATGGAAAGGGAATGATTTATAGGGTTCTTTTACTAATAATGAATTTTATTTTCATATCTCAATTTTATTATTTATTCATTATAAAACATTGGACCAGCCAATAAAATATCTGGAACTTACTTACAAATTGTGGATGCCTCCAAACTCACAGGATTCTGTGACTTTATATTCAGCAGTAACCACAAATCTGTTATATAGTAACATACATTAAATGTTGAATAAATGATTGGGAGTAATGATATGACTGTTATGCAATATAGGCTAGAGAATAGCTTTTATGAACCATGAAACACACAAAACAAATGCTAGGTGCTCTTAATATTGGTGGGGCACATATAAGAATTGGCCCTGAAGCTGGGCCTCTCTTCTATGCTCGTCGTAGGAATTGGACAATCAATTGAAAGTAGACCTACAACTCTACATTCATCACAGTCATGCATTTCAGAAGTGCAGAGAGCTCAAAGGTTCCATTTTAAACTGTAAAACTTAAAGTGGTAAGAGGAGAGTGTCCCTTTTGCATCGATTATGATCCATTGGACCAGGCTGACTTGTAAAAGACCAACAGACGCTGCATCGCAATGAAACACTCTGCTTTGTTTCCCTCTTGTAGACATAGCCTACAGGAAGCCCTGTCGAAGTTGCCAGATACTAGAAAGGACAAAGTACTACCAGTCTCTACTTTTTCCATTTTCAAGAAAGTTAGCTACTTCAAACCAACTTTTTTGCCTTCCTCTCTCTCTGAAAATGAAATGACACAATCCTCTTCCTAGCTTTGGTGAACCCTGTCTTGGTAGCAGGCATGTACATCACACTGTAAGCTTTGGCTACATCTGAAGCCTTCAGAAGAACAGAAAGGACGTCTTCTGAAGGGAGATTGTACCTAGAATCAACCACGGGGTGGTTCACATGGGAAGCTGGCTCTAAGCAGATGTCCACGACTAAAATCGATCACGTGGTTTCTCAGATGGGAGGTTGGTTCTGAGAAGACTGGTTTCAGATGGTCAGGAGGAAGAACCCCCTGCCTTTTTTATAGAAAATAATCAGAACAAATATATCAGAATATTCTCCTGGTTGGTAAATACAAAAACAGAAAGTGAGTAAATTTCAATTTAAGATTGGATATCAATCGTAAGCTCTAAACAACAAATGAACATTTTCTAAGGTGAATAATATAGTTACCAATTTTGAAATAAAGCCTTTTATGTGATTGGCATTGTGCTAGATGCTTTTAGAGCATTATCACATTTACTCTTCAAACAATCTGTTTTTAAGTTAAAAATCCATTTTGAGGTGGAAAACTATAAATCAGAGAGTTTAGATGAATTGAGCAAGTATACAAAGATAATAAGTGTCAGAACCAGGATTTAATTTCAGGTCTGTTATATTCTACAATTCATTCCATATATCTTCCTGTACATAATTGTCCCCTCCTTCTTACTTCTGATCACAGTTATCATTATCTTCAATAATTATAGCTCTTTCTCAATAGTAGGAGAACACTAAGGAATGAACACTTATTCATTCAAAAATTATTTATTGGGCACTGACTATCTGCCAGGCATAATTCTAGGTCCTGCAGAACTAAACTGGTCAAAAAAACAAGCAAACAAACAAAAGCAACCAAGTCCCTGCTGTCACAGACCTTACATCGTAGTAAAGAGAGACTGACAATAAATAAGGAAATACATAAATGATACTTCTTTTTTGATAAGTGCTGAGGAAAAATAGCCAAGGCAATGTAAGGGGCAAAGGATGACAGGGGAGGTAGTGATATTTTAGATACAGAAATCTGGAAAGATCTAAACAAAGACCTAAATGAAGAGAAGGAGAGAGCTATGGAGATATGTGGAAGAAAAGTATTCCGGAAAAAGGGGCAGAAGAATAAACGCCCAGAGGTAAGTGCAAGCTTGGCTCTTTGGAAGAAAGACAATGAAGTGTGGGGTATGAATTGAGGAAGAAGGACGGTGACAGAGGAAGAGATCAGAGAGGTAGTAGGGTTCTGATCTTGACCCCCTTTTATGCCAGAGTAAAAGGGGGTTTGTTATTGCCAGAGGTTAGCAGGGTGATAGCAATGGATCCTCAGGAGGAAGATCCATCTTATGAGATGAGAACCAAGTTTCAAGGGGCAGCTGTCCTTCATTATGTGGAGATACTTCCATTGATGAACCTAAAGATTGAGGTTTCATTTCTTTGTAAAAATTGCAAATCACACCATGGAATAAATGTTTTCACATTTAAATAAGAATGTTGGAGGACAGTCTATCTAAGGTCCCTCATCCTTATTCCATCTGGCTCCTGATTCTCTAGTTACAGTGGGGAGCAGGATAGAAATTTCCTTCAGTTAGGCTCAAAGGAGTTGAGGAAAGTAGCAATAGTATAATTTCAGAGGAACCAGAGTTTCGATGGAATAGAAATTAGGAGTGAACAAATAAGAAGATAACATCCTTTGCGGGCATTTATTCCTGTACCTTCAGTGATTATGAATCAAAAAAGTAAATCAAATGTTTGGTAAATGATTGTTACTCTAATAATACTGGTCTGCTTCATAGTCCAATCTCAGCATGGAATCAAGTGCAAGGAAAAACAATAAGAAATATTAAAAAACAATTCAAATCTACTCTACTATCTTCATATATATATAAAGAAGATCCCAATAATAAGTATCCTTCTTCCTTCCTTTCCACTGTCTCGAAATATCCCGTCTGCCCCAGGGCTTCCTTAGTCTTTGTTCTCCCTCCCCTTATTATCTAGGATCTAATCCTAATTTTGGCTGAAAGATAATGTTGCCAGTCTGGCCCACCTCCTGCCAAATTTGCAGCTCTACCCACCCATAATCTTTATCAGGAAAAAAAGAAAACACGTATGTACAATATTCTTTGGGAAGCAGAGGAGGAATAAAGGCTGCAAATACTCAGACACTCATTTTTTTTTCTCTAGCAGAATTGATCTGTTAACTGGTTATCTCTCTAATGGAGTCAGGACTTTTTTGTTAAATAGGTGAAATTCACTCTAACCCAGTATTGTAATTACAATAGTCATCAAAATAGAAATGAATTGTACACTGCTTTAAGTTTTTTAAAGATATAAATACAGAATATTTGCTGGTTTTTGTTAAAATTACTGGGCTTTCCTAGCATTTTGACAGTGGAGCAACTGCATAGAAACACCTGAATTTGAAAGATAATTTGCAGCATCATCTGATTAACCCAAATGCTGTGATAAGACAATTCTTTAATTGGCCTACTTTTATGTGAAATACATACACACATTCCTTTCATGCCAGGGGTGGAAGATATTCTAAGTATTTGTGTGTGTGTGTGTGTGGGGGGGGTGTTTGCGTGCATGCCTGTATGGAAGAGAGTATGCAATGAGAAGGAACAGAATGGAGTATATTTTAGATCAGTATTATTAGAGAAAAGAATATTAAATGGTTTCCCTGAGGCTGCACATATATTAACAAATGCAAAAGTATCTTTTGTGATTTTCTAATCAAATAAAAATGATTTTAATTCCACTCCAAGGAGTAAATCTCATCACTCACAATGTGCAATTAAACACTGTCCCAAGAGTTGTTTTCTTTTACTCTCCTATCAGTTTTTAGAGTGTCTTCATATTTTTGACCTCTCAAATATTTGCTAAAATCAACAAACCCAAAGCTGCCCTTTCATCCCTATATGTCTGCTTTAATTTGTCTTTTTTAAAATAATTTCTCTGTGAGGAAAATTTCACACACACAGAAGTAAAGAGGATGGGATAATGAATCTCCATAGTCTTTCACCCTGTTTCAACAATTATTCATCATATCCTAATATTGTTTTAGCTAACATTCCTGTCCCTTTGTACACTGAAGGATTTTTAGGCAATTCAGAGAATATACAAATATTTTTACATAAAAGCCCAAGAATACTCTTTAGGTCCTTGGACTTTCCTTGAACTTTTTTTTCTTTTCTTTTTTTTAAGTGAACTCTTTTTTTTTAAGTATTTTTTATTGATTATATTATTACAGTTTTCCTAATTTTTTCCCCTTTATCTCCCTTCCACCCTCCAGCATTCCTCTCCCCTTAGTTCACATCCATGGATTATACATATAAGTTCTTTGAGTTCTCTGTTTCCTATACCATTTTTTACTTCTCCCCATCTATTTTTACGCTTACTAATTATGTTTCTTCTTCCCTGTACCTTTCCCCCCCATTCCTCCCTTCCCCCTCTCCACTGAAATCCCTCCATGTGATGTTTATTTCTCTGTTTCGGTTTCTGTTCTAGTTGTTTGCTTAGTTTTTGTTTTTGTTGTTTTTCTTTTCTTTTAGGTTCATTTGTTGATAGTTGTGAGTTTATTGTCATTTAACTGTTCATAGTTTTGATCTTCTTTTTCTTAGATAAGTCCCTTTAACATTTCATATAATAAGGGCTTGGTGATGATGAACTCTTTTAACTTGACTTTATCTGGGAAGCACTTTATCTACCCTTCCTTTCTAAATGATAGCTTTGCTGGAGAGAGTAATCTTGGATGTAGGTCCTTGCTTTTCATGACTTGGAATACTTCTTTCCAGCCCCTTCTTTCCTGCAAGGTTTCTTTTGAGAATTCAGCTGATGGTCTTATGGGAACTCCTTTGTAGGTAACTGTCTCCTTTCCTCTTGCTGCTTTTAGGATTCTCTCTTTATCTTTAATCTTGGGTAATGCAATTATGATGTGCCTTGGTGTGTTCCTCTTTGGGTCCAACTCCTTTGGGACTCCTTGCACTTTCTTATTGAATTTTCCAAGTTCAACAGTTGTGCCAAAACTGAACAAAATCTAAAGCGTATTATAATTACTATATATGCATTAGCTCTCAGTCAAAGAAAAGACAAAATAGAAACTTCTGCACTGCTATTAAATATGGGTTACAACAGAATAGGACTTCGTTAGGATAATGGTATTGTTCACAAAATCCAAGCACATGAAGGAAAGCGATAATGGCATAGTGGAGAAAGATCCCATGAATACATTCCTGACAACCTGTGCATGTGCTCTGGCTGTCTGAGGTGTAAGCCTTCACCTCGCTGCTGCCTTGGAGGGAAGGACTTCTCCGAACTGTCCTTCTCTGCCTCCTTAACTAGCCATCAGCAACTGAGACACAATACGTTGAAGTCCTTCATTATCACAGACATAGGGAAACATCAAATAAAAAGATGAAGGAAGAGTCATCTCTGTTCTGTATTGAGAATAGGTGTTCTGACTCTACAAAATATAAATGGGAAAGCCACATCTCACTATATAGATTCATAATGTTTTATTTAAAACACAAAGCTAGAGTGCTTCAGATTTATCCCCTTTACTGGATTTAAAATTGCTAGTCTGATTGCTTCATGAGAAAAAGACATTGAAATGAGTCACCACATTGATACCTCACTTTACTAGCATTATGCTACTGGTCCAAGACTTAATATAGAAAATTATAGATTTTAGCCCAGGGTAATTTTAATCTCTGCCCATAATAACAGGCCTTGAGCTGCCAAAGGCAAGAGCCTTGTGTGCTGAAATTGGAACTCTGACCCTAGATACAAAGTCATAACTAGTAAGCTCAAAGACAAATTCCAGAACTTTCAGGAGTTACAAATAAATAAACGTGGATCAGAATATTTATCCACATGATGTTGACCTTTTATGACATTGTATCTTAGATCAGGGAAGGTAGGAACCCCTGCTCAATATATACTATTTAATTGGACATCATTGAAAAGATTTTAAAAAGCATGTTTAATTCATAATTCTAAATGGCTTCATCCATTTATTTCTCCAAAACAGCCTTTTCCAAGATTGTGTCAGGTAGGAACATCTTGAAATGATAAATGTATGAGGGGGGGGGACCAAAAAAAATCAGAATTTATTTATTAAGAATTGTGTATTTACTTTTACATATTTAAATTTCAGTCATTCGATGCATTTGATGCGATACACCTATCGAGACTTTTTTCCCACTGCTCAAAACCGTCTTTGAACTTGTCGATTTTGATGCCTTTTAGTGCTTCTGCGATTTTTTGTTGCACCTCTTCCACATCAGCAAAACATTTTCCTGGGATGACTTTTTCATTCAGGGAAACAAACAAAAAAAATGGTCACCGAGGGCATGATTGTGTGAATAGGGAGTGTAAGGCACAGGGATCATGACATTTTTTAGTCAAAAACTGCTGAACACTCAGCATGGTGTAAGCACCTATCATGAAATGGGAAAATGCACTGATTCTTCAAAAAACAAATCATTGAAGCCAAATGCAGCCTCTCACAACAACACCAACTGGTACACTGATATAGATGGATTCCTAGAACACTCACATAGCAGGGGAGGCCTGTACTAGCAGGGGCCCACCCTCCGGAAGATAATTCCATTATTTTGGATCCTCCTCTACATTTACCCTATGTTATTTATTGTCCGGTGTGTTATACAATATGGCCTTTTGCATCTTTCACTTTTTCCTGGGTACATTATTATCTTCATCTTATGAATTGTGTAAATAAATCTTAGTAGAAAATCAATCAATCAAAAATCACATAATTAGTAAGCGGTTGGAAACACCAGCCTAACTGAATCCCAAGCCTGAACCTTTTACTGAAGTCTATATTCAGTCCCATTAGTGGGACTCATTCCTCCACAGGAAATAATTTTAAATTATTCAATAATGACATTAATCATATTGTCTAATATTGCATAATCTCCCAGAGAAAGTCTATATTAAAGGAGAACTAAAAGTTTGTTTTACCAAGAAATATGATGAAATTATGTACTAGTTTATGGCAACATTTTTGGATCCTCTGCTCCCTAACAAACCTCAAACACAGCACTCTAATAAATGATTGTGAAATTTTATTGACTAACTCAGTCATAATTGCTTTCTAATTTGTAACTTCCCCTTTGCCGTCCACTTTATCAGAAATCATGGCCTGTGCCGGTCCCATGGGAACCAATTACAGGCAAAGCAATACAAAGAACCTGCTCAGCCCATCTCAGTTAAAGTGGTCGGTCATTTTACAGTTAAAACAATATTTATATAACCATGGAATCTGTGCCACATATATCTGCATATTTCCTGATATAAACAGAATTACTATCAAGAGCAGAAAATGTAAAACTACCAATTTTTAACATGAACCAAAGAAAGAATACAGCAAAGTGTTATAACCCATTGTTTGCCCCACACCTCAGAAGTATAATTTACACTTTCTGTGAACAAAACAATTGAGACTAATCTTTAACATTTGGTTCTTTATACTCCAAGATGCATAAGACAAACAATAGCAGATGGAATTCCTTTTCCATTAATGGTGGAACAAAACAGAACCCTGGTTAATGTCCATGCATTTGGTAAATTAGTTATACATTAGAGCAAAAATATTTTGGTTATAGATTGTGACCAACGAAATATAACTCAGTGGCTCTTGGAATAAGCAAATATAAGCTAAATATATATCTATGAATATCATTTCAAAATTTCCATATTTTAAGATAACACTTTTACTGATAACATAAAAATCACGGGAATACTGCATTGCTTATCTACATGATCCTGTACCTTTAAATTTTAAACTAAATCTAACATTGCTTTCCAATAAAGACATGGAGTTAAGTTCTGCAAGAAGAAAGTTCAAGGACTACTTGTTCTTCTGAAGAAAGATAGCATAGTTCCATTTGAATGTATGTACATTCATGTGACAAGGACAGCCAAGGCCTTTGGAGGAGATGGAAGTCATGGTACACTCACGGTGCAAACTGTAGGAGTCTATCCGATGTGGCAAAGGGGTTGAACTTAAATGTGAACTCTACATATAGTCCGGTCTAAGTGTTAAGCACTACCATGGATGCTTGGTTCTAGAGGCAACACTGAATGGCATGAAAGAAAGAAAGAAATGGAAGTAAATATGGTGTATTAGATGCTAACTGCAGCTTTAACAAATTCCCACAAACTCAGTGGCTTAAAACAATACAAATTTATTTTCTCACACATCTGAAGGTCAGCAACTCTAAAATCAAGGCATTAGCAGGTCTGTGTCCTTTCTGGAGGTTTCAGGAGAACCTCCGTTTCCTTCAAATTTCAACTTCTAGAAGTTGTCTGCATTCCTTGGCTTTTGGTTCCTCCCTCCCATGACTCCAGTATGTCGCTTCTGCTGTCACCTTTGCTAGTACTAACTCTGGCCCTCCTGCTTCTCTCTTATGAGAGCTCTTTCATAATGATCCAGGATAATCTCCCCATTGCACGATATTTTATGTCATCGCATCGGCAAAATCCCCTTTACCATGAAGGGTAACATATTTGCAGGTTCCAGAGATTGGGACATGGATACCTCTGGGTGCTATTATTCAGGTTCCCACAAAGGGGAAAAAATGAAAGAAAATGCAAAAAAGATGGAGGACCTGCAAGTATGGGTCTAATGATAATAACAGTAGTAATAATTATTATCATTATTAATCATTAATTCAGAAAATACTATATATTGGAGCCATTAAATCATATCAAATAATGTCTGGTACCCAGTAGACACCCTTTAAAATAGTGAGCCTACGTTAGCTACACTGGTCATGTAGTCAGATGCTGAGGGCCTGCTTCTGTCAGGATACCCAGGGCTGATATTGGGAACCAAGTCACATTCTGGGCAAAGCTTTAATGAAAAGTCTTAAGAAATGTTTTGTTAATTCAGTTCATTCAAAAATGCAAGAAAAGCCTTTTAAAATTAGATTTGGTTCCAGGATGCATTTAGTAATTACATAACATGGACAGTGTGCAGGAAAAGGCTAATTCAAACTAATATGTCCAAAACAGGAACATTCTTTTACTGTGGAAAGATGGGAAATACTGCAAAGAGTGAGCCAAACCTGTAAGTACAGCTGAAGACCTAAGAACAGCCATTCTAAGAGAACATTTTCTCCTCATGGGGATCTTCATGATTTGCATTTATTGGCAAAAACAAGGAAGTATGACACTAAGAGTTTAGATGAAAAAGACAAGTAATTATTAAGGTC
>VMDR010025665.1:0-14373 GCA_007922815.1 Macrotus californicus | reverse complement strand
ATAAAATTAAGGAAGATTTAATATAATAAAATGTAGTTAAACTTTTAAAAAGTGATGGAGCAAAGAATTTCACTTTCAAAGGTAGTAAGCAAGATTATGCCTATATTCCCACTAGGCATAAATAATTAAACCTAGAAAAAAAAAGATAAATTTTACAAATCTTAATTTTAAAGGCATCTTCACAAGGTGCTATGGAAAACAAAAATTAGATTAAAATTTCAGAGAAGAAAGTGCCCTTAATAAGTGAGCTCCTGGCCTCCCACCATTTTCCTCCCCTCTAGGGGCATTTGCCCATTCTGACACCAGGTGAAGGACTGGAGTTAGCTCAGGCCTAGGAGCTCTGCTGCAGAAAGAGAAATCGGAAAGTCTTTCACAATCATGCAGGGCTGGTATAAAAACCTGGAAACTTGAGGGGCCTCAGAAGCTGCAGATTTAGTTCCCAATTTCCAGTGTGGGAAGGGGTTTTCTACATCACCAATACCTCTCTGACACCTGCTAGGTGTAATGGCAATTTGACTCAGTCCTAACACTATCTACCAGAAATAGCATCAGATTCCTCAGGTTAAGAGCTCAGTCCCACAAGACTGCCTCCGCCCACTTCAGACACCAGTCACAAGCCCAGGTTTTCAGCTATGCTCCTGATGGCCAGCTATGGATTGGAGGTTCCAATGATTTGCTCCTTGGCTTCAATTACTTTACAAGAGTAGTTCACCAAACTCGGAGGAAAACATTTTATGGGCTAGATCACTGGTTGATTGATTATAAAAGGCCGTAACTCAGAAACAACCCGAGGAAAAGGCCTGGAGCTTCCATGTCCTCTCTAGGCACACCTCTCTCCTAGCACCTTCATGTCCACCAACCCAGAAGCTCTCAACCCCAACCTTTTGACTTTTTATAGAGGCTTCATCACTTTAGACATAATTGATTGAATAATTGGCCATTGTTGATTGAACTCAGTATTCATCCCCTATCCACTCCCCTCTCTGGGTGGTCAGGGCTGGGAATGAAAGTTCCAACCCTCAAATACATGGTTGGCTTCACTTCAATCAGCTCCCATCCTTAGGTGCTTTCCAAGTCACTTTATTAACAAAAGATATCTTTATTGCTCTCAGCACTTAATGAAATTTAAGGGTTTAGGGAACTCTGTGCCAGAAAAGGGGAGGAAGACCAAATATAATATTTTACTTCCTATTATAAATCACAGTATCATAAAGACCCCCATAAAATAGTTCCTAAAGTTGGGGGCTGGACAGAGGCTTGGAGTTATACAAAAGATGTTATAAGTAAAAGTGGAAACTTCCTTAGTCTCAGGGTGATTCGAATACAAAGAAAGACCAGTGAAAGGAGACTGGTCTCAACCACACAACCAATCTCTCCCTCAGGACGTTTGCCAGCTTTTGCAGTTATATGAGGTAGCAGGCAGAAGAGCTATGTGGAAACCCCTGAAGGACACAGTTGGCTGTCCCGTGCTCAGCCAACTGTCCCCTTTTTTCAGCACTAAAGAAAAAAACCTTGCCAATCTCTCAATCTAAACCCCAAGATTAGAATTGTTATGTGTTTCTGGTAATGTGTCCTCTTTATTATCATGTGATGACCCGCTATCCCTGGTAATATTCCACATTCTAAAGCCGACTTTGTCTGACGTTGCTATAGTAACATCAGCTCTTCTGATTAGTCTTACATTAAATACAAATGTACACATATTTCCCTGTCCCAAAGCAGTTTCTCTCATTTTTTGATAGTGATAAGGTACCTTCATTTTGTTAAATAAAAAAGCTTTCACATTAGATGCATGAATATGCATGATGGCCATTTTGTAAAAAGCATGAAGTAGGGTGTAATTTTCATGTCCCTTCAACACGTGCCCTCAACAACCATTTTGCAAGATACGCATGACCAATGAGATTCCCGCAATCAAAACAATCTCTCTAGCACACTGAGATGATGTCCAAAAACTTCAGGGCACTAAGTTCTAATTTTTCCTCTTTATTTCCCAATCAGAATGCAAATGATTGAGACATGACATTTAGTCAATCTACTCAAATTGATTTTTTAAAAGTAAATCATTTCTTGAAAATTTTACTTATTATTAAGCTAACAATATTTTAAGTTGATAATTTTCTCAGTATTGGTCGAGGACAGACCGATAGCGTAAACAAAACAATATATGCCAATACCCTCTCCTCTCAAATTCCGAAGGGATAGTATACCACCTATGCAGATTTTAAAAAAATAGTGTGACTAAAAAGCCACCTCCTGAGTTGAGGTTGAGAAAATTTTTAAAGGAGAGTAGTTGAGAATGTTGTAATAATTTTTTTTTTCCACTCTTGCTCACAAAGTAAAAAGTATGCTTCTCCTCCCATCAGATCTATGGAGAAAGGTTTCAAAAAGACCACTTAGACAACTTGGTACACAGCCCCTGGGGTGTGGAAACGAACGCCTGAGAAACCTAAAATTAGTGAGCTGTGACTCCTGTCCTAGGGCCAGAGTGGAAAGTGGTAATCTACACTGGGAAGCAGCTTAGTTTCCACTAATGATGGGGAAAGATGCAAATTTGTCAAGGACCCACAAGGATTGTGTAGTAGGGAGCCATCCTGGAGGTTGTTGTGAAACACAGACTTTGTTCAAGAGTCAGCCTCATTATAAATGTGTTTATTAGCTTCATAAAGAAAAGGGTGGGGTTGTGAGTGAACCTCCGAGAGGAAGACCTTGCTGACATCAGTGGTGTGGAAACCAGGTATTCCCCACTCGGAAACTTCCAAGGAACTGACAAATGTGCCTCAGGAGGAAAAAGAAAAATATCATTGAACCTCCACCATACCCCATAAGCAGTAGCTTCAGTTCACACCCGTGCAATGGAAGACTGACATTTCCCAGATCCAACCTCTTTGCTCTCTCCCTGTTCTGATCCTGGAGAACTCAAAAATTACACCTACTGAGAAGAAGCCCATCGTGTTTCCTGGCTTTTCATTGTGATGTTGGTGCACATTGGAGAACAAGAAAAATTTGGTTTCTAATGGATTCCATAGTTTTATTTTTTTCAGACTGGGTTTTTCAAGTAGTAGACTGAATTTCTTCTTAGAACTAAATGATGATTTATTATCTGGGAGTGACTAGAATAGTCTTAACACATGATGTCATTTTCAGATGGAGCAGGGAAGAAACAGTATCATAGCAGTTGTATGAATTGATATTGGTGGATTTTTTCCAATATCAGTTCTTATAATCCATGGAATTGATACAGTGGTTTCTGTTGGTATCTTGTCACAGACAGCTGGATACTGATCAATTCCATTTCTTCTTCCAGGGAACACAGGAAAAGTAATATTCCAGCTTCTGTTGAATTTGGGTTGGGGTCATGTGACTGGCATCTGGCCAATAAAATTGAATGAAGATGTGCTACTCTGTAGGCCTGGCTATAAACCACTCTAATGATTCCTTAATTTACACCTGGCCTTATGACTAGATGTGAGGGCCTCTGAGATTATGTACGCTGGGAACCACGCTACATGATGGGAAATCAATATCCCTAAGTAACTGCTTAGAAGTCAGCACTACCCCAAAGCCCCCAGCAAATTACCTGACCCTATGCAAACTATAAGAGAGGCAAAATAAACTTTTATTTTTTTAATGCACTGTGATTTGAGTTTGTTTTCCTCAGCAGCAGAGTTAATTACCCTGATGAATACACAGTCCTAACTCTCTTTCCATAAAATTCTGACAATATTAGCAATTATATGCATCGTTCCCACACTGATTCTGATTAATCAGTGAATGTTAACATTAGTTGAGAATAATTTCCCTGGAGAACCAAGTATCCAAAGATCTCTCCCTAAAGCCAGTTGAGAATCATAAAGTCCCTCAAATCTGTCCTTTAGTAAACGAGGGGTTAGAACTATGTCATAATGCTGTTGTGTAGAGGGAAGAATAGGGTTTATCTACCTGAGGTATGCAGGAATTGATAAAACCAGCTGAGCATTTAAACCCTGTCCAATCCTAAATCAAGGTCAACTCTTGGTTTTCAGTGGGAAGAAGAAATTATGACTTCCGGTTGGATTAATCAGAGAATTTGGTTAAACACAAATTTGAGCATGACCTGGAGATGTGGGTAGGATCTTATTAGACAGAGAACAGAGAGGGTATTCCTGGAGGGAAGTGCAGCTCAAAAGGGGGTGCAGATACAGGGATGAATGTTTTACAAGCATAGAAAATGGACCAGTCATTCACTATGATGGATTCCCATATTTAGACCATGGACGTTAAAAATGAAAAGATCAAAAGGGATATATGAAAGAATTTTAAATAAAGGACTGATAAGATAGCATAATTTCCCCAGGCTGGTGTGGCTCAGTGGATTGAGCGCCGGCCTGTGAACCAAAGGGTCACTAGTTCGATTCCCAAGTCATGCCTGGGTTGTGGGCTAGGTCCCCAGTACGGAGCACGTGATAGGCAACTACACACTGATGTTTCTCTCCCTCTCTTTCTCCCTCCATCCCTTCTGTCTAAAAATAAATAAGTAAAATCTTTAAAATCAAGTCAGCATAACTTGATTATTTTTGATTCCCAAGAATAGTATATTGATTGAGATATTCCCAGGTGCCAATTCCTGTTCTAAGTGCTTTATATTCATTTAGTTTTTCTAATCCATTGAGGTATGTATTTTTTACATCTCATTTTATAAATAAGAAACCTGAGGCAGAGGGAAGTAAGGTAACTTGATCTCAGTTTACCAGCACAGTAAGTGTAACATCCAGAATTCAGGCTTAAGTCATCTCCCTCCAGTAAATGCCCTTAACCATTGTACACAGGGAGACCCCAAAATACTGGAATTATCTTCTGGAGGGTGGGATCTCCCCACCTAGGTGAGCATAGCAGCTGGTGTTGTGAGAGGTTGCGTTTGGTTTCAGTGAAATTTTTTTGAAGAGTCTTTCGATGCCTTTGCCCATTTCATGATGGGTAATTTACAAGCATACCTGCCCACACTGCACTGAGTGTTCAGCAGTTTTTGACCAAAAACAGCATGACTCCCATGCCCCACCCTCCCTGTTCATTTGATCTCACCCCAAGCAACTTTTTTTTTTTGTTTCCTCAGATGATAAAAGTCCTCAGAGGGACACGCTCTGCCAATGTGGAAGAGGTGACACACAAAAAAATGACAGACGCTCTAAAAGGCATCAAAATCGACAAGTTCAAAAACTGTTTTGACAGTGGAAAAATGTCTCGATAGGTGTATTACATCAAGTGGAGAGGACTTTGAAGGTGACTGAAGTTTAAACTTGTAAGAATAAATACACAACTTTTATAAATAAATTCTGATTTTGAGGGTTCCCCCTCATGTTATATTTTAATAATAAGGGAATGAAGTTTGGAGGCAGTGTGAGGAGTAGCAGAAAGAGCTTTAACTTTGAAATCATAATAATCTTGGCTTAAATCTTTACTCTATTGTATAAAGTCTTAGCCACATGAAACTTTCTGAGTCTGAATTTTTTTTTTATTAAAGATAATACCACGTACCTTCATTTATTTATTTTTAATTAAGGAGATCTCTGGTGCAAAGGGTAACTTGTAAGGGACATAGAACACAGTAGGTGGCTCAATCCATAGTAGCCCTTATAATAGTGCAACGTGTGGGATGGGGAGAAGGTTATGTGTCTGAAGTTTAGATATTTTGCAATTAGATGACAGAGACGGGCATGGCTAGAGAGTGCTGTGCAGATACCTGGCATTTAAAGTCAGTTTAATCAGCCATGGCTGAGTGGCTCAGTTGGCCGGAGCATCAGCCTGTACACCAGCTTCTGGGTTCCATCCCTGGTCAGAGCATGTACAGGAGGCAACCAACCCATGTTTTCTCCCACATCGATGTCTCTCTCTCTCTCTCACATCAATATTTCTCTCTCACATCGCTGTTTCTCACTCTCTCTCTCCTACCCTCCCCCGCTTCCTCTCTCTCTAAAATCAATAAATATATCCTCAGGTGAGGATTAAAAATGATTTTAAAATAATTATAAAATGAAGTCAGTTTACTCTGATTCTTATTTGGGGGTGATATGGGGCATTCAAGTGGCTTTGCCTGATGACATTTCCAGACATATTACTGGAGCTTGGGATGAAGGTGAGTGTTGAAACAACAGTCACCTATATAGTGTGCTAATTGAGTTCTTACCAGTGGAAGAGATTAGTGAGAAACAGGTGTACAGCGGCTGTCAGGTTGTGAGAGATGAAACGGATCCAGAAAAGAATTGTCAGAAATAGTAACTACATTTGGTCATACTTAAATAAAGAGTTTGCACTTCCTAAAGATAAATGGGCTAAGGAAAATATCTCTCACCTGGCATATCTAGTGTCATGAACAAAAAGATTGCTAAAGATGAAATACTTGTCACAGACAATCCGCAGTGTGAATTTACACGTCAATAATATTTTAATTGTATTTTGAAATAAAAAGTTGCCGTTCCCTTTCCTTGAAAATAATTGGTAAATTAAAAGTCTTATTCGTCTTTACATTTTATCATGTAAAGCTCTTATGGCTTCTTCCATTTCCATTGGACTCTTTTTTTTTCCAGCATAGCAAAAAGAAAAATAATCCTTTCCCATGAAGAATTTAAGACTACCTTGTCTTTTCAATTTCTAATTTTGATTGCATTTTTCCAAAGTAGTTTTTATTGAGCACTTACTATATAAAAGGCACTGTGTTAGGCTCCCTGGGGATTACAAAAATAAAATTAAAAACAATCACTCTCTTTAAGGCCTGTATATTTCAGTGAGAAAGATATTTATACAGAAAAAATGAACACAAATCACCACAAAACAAGTGTTTATGTTCAGGTCATGGAAAAAAACTTTCACTACTTAGTGCTAAGGATGCAGAACTAAGCAGTGAAAATATATAGGGTCAGGACAGTTAGAAACGAGAAGTAACAAAGAGGAAACATGGCCTGAAAAATTGAGTAATTATGAAGAATTGAATTGAAGATTTTATTGTTCTTGTTTGAACAAAGCTAATGTTTAATTTTGATGTGCTGCATTAATAAATGTTAAATAAATTATATCTTCACTCTTCCTTTTGATTTTTAATTAAGCCATATTGAACATTCTAGCTTATGTAAAAATTTTAAGACAAGTTGAAAATTTATATAATTGCCCTACTGTTTGAAATACACTTATTTAGGTATAATTCTGACATTCACACAAGTATGAAAAGGAAATTATCTTTGATTTGCACAATCTGGCACCTCCTCAGAGTCAGGAGAAGATCCATTGGCCACGTGAGTCCAACCTAGTCAGGATAAAAGAACTAACTCAGTACTAGGAGTCTACTTCTGGTGCTCTCAAGATTACTATCTATTACGTAAATTAAGGTTTTATCAGATGACTAATACACTGCAAGGATAAACCAGTCCTCCAGGTTTTGAAGTTAAACTTCCTTCTCTTTGAAGAGTGTCACAGATTTTTTTAAGGCTTTGTTATCAAGGCAATATAACAGAGGGACAGTAGTCCACTGCACAGAATCTGGTCATTAATCTGGTCATTTATCAGCTTACTATCATAACCATCACTTCTTGAGAGTGAAGCTTAAATATATCAATTTCTACCATGTTTTGCATTATCAGTCCTATAGCTTTACATACTATGAGCTGCTAAGAAGGACCTAAACAATTTCCCACATGTCTCAAGTTTGTAGGAATCATGGCATAATGAAAACACCTCATGTCTGCCTCTCTTTCTCTCTTTTCTTTCCTTTCTTTTTTCTTTCTTTCTTTCTTTCTTTCTTTCTTTCTTTCTTTGTTTGTTTGTTTCAGGAAAGAGGTGGAGAAAGAGACAGGAAAGAGAGAGAGAGTGAAAAATATCAATGTTACAGAGAACATCAATCAATTCCACCCCCAGCCCCCTTTTCTTCGACCAACCAACTGAGCCACCTGACCAGAGCAAACAGCTCCTGTTTTAGCGTCAGGTAGGTCTGAGCTCAAACCTGACTCTTTACTCCTGACTATCTGGGTACCTCGAACAAGTTGCACATCCTCTTTGACTTTCATTCCCTTATTTTTAGAAATGTACAATAACATGTAACACATTGTATATGTAAAACCTCTTCTATAGCACTTGACAGTGTAAGCTCAATAAATTCACAAGCCTAACAGTAGGCACAGTAAACTCCATGCTTTAAATAGTATTGTCCTGATGTTTCTTCCCACATGGACTTAGTTTCACCAATAAATCCAGTCAGGCAGAACACAGCCCATAAGTGACTTTTAGGATACAAAAGCTAGATTTGAGTATACATTAATGTTAAATCACAAGACAGAAATTATTTTTAATACAGATCCTTGATTATAGCTGAAAAACCAAGTCAGGTGACCTGCTGCTTATCTTTGGAACCCCATGATAACACTATATGTATGAATTAATTTATTCTCCCAGCCCTCCCCACTCTCCTCGCCCTCCCTCATCTGTAGTTTGAAGATCACTGTTAACATTATCTTCTTTTGTTCCTCTGATGTTCAGACACTCATAAGACATACCACAACCTTTCTTGCCAGACATGATCAAAGCTTTGAAGTCATTGACAGTTTTCACGGAAGTTTTTTGAAAACCATCTTATGATGAGCGGTTAATAGATTGTCTCCTTTTATTGAGACTTATGTGCAATTAATGCTAACATTTTATGAGTATTTTTGAATGCTTTGCTTTTGATCTGGATTCTATCCAAATATG
Source organism: Macrotus californicus (assembly GCA_007922815.1). Taxonomy (NCBI): domain Eukaryota; kingdom Metazoa; phylum Chordata; class Mammalia; order Chiroptera; family Phyllostomidae; genus Macrotus; species Macrotus californicus. Next base: position 5,661 of record VMDR010025665.1, on the reverse strand, counting down.
TTTAAAATCTCTCAATAATATTTAACAGTATTCTGCATAGAGGAAGACCTTGTACATTATTCATTAACTATGTGTTTAAATTTTTTTCCTAATCACTTTTTGCTGGGATATAAAATGCAAATTGATATATGCATGTTCAATTAACTGAATGCACTTGCTAATTCTTATAGTTTACCTGGAGATTCTGTTGTGTTTGGCACATCTGTAACCTTGTTTCCCATCAACAGTGACAATCGTTTCTTCCTTGGCAATACTCTGCCATGTGTTCTGACCAGGGTCTCCAGTGTAATGTTACGCAGACGAGGTGGTAGTGGGCATCTTAATCTCCTTCCTGATTTCATGGTGCAAACTTCAAAGCTTTTACCATTAATCATCAGGCATACGGTGTGTAGTGTGAGTGTGTAGTGTGTAGTGTACGGTGAGGGTGTGTAGATGCTCTTTAACAGACTAAATTAGTTTCTATTCTGGTGTGCCGAGAGTTTGTAATGTGAATGGATGTTGAGAAACATCAATGCTTTTTTCTGCAAATACTAAGCTGATCATATAATTTTTCCTTTCTTTTTTTCTATAATGGACTGTATAGAGTTTTAAAGATTAAAACAATCTCAAATAAACCCACCTTGATCTCTGTTTTCGGCTAATGTAACTTGAGGTTTCTGCATCTGTCTACGAGAGATATCAACCTATGTTTTTTGTCTCACAATGTCCTTATCAGGTTTTGCTATCAAGATTACACTGGCCTACTAAAATTGGAAGTGTCCTCCCCTTTTCAATTCTTTGACAGAGTTAGATGAGAATACTGTTACTTTTCCCTTAAATGTTTGTAATTTCTCACCACTAAATTTATCTGCGCCCTAAGTTTCCTTTGTGGGGAGGTCTTAATTTCCAGATACATATCTTTACTAAATCTAGGCCTATTAAATTTTTACAATGTCTTGTATATGTTTTTAATCAATTGTTTTTTAAAGTAACGTGATCATTTTAACAAAATTTTATAATTTGATGATAGCTGTTTTTCATAATTTCCAATTATATTTTTAAATTTAATTATTTTAATTTTTCTAGTATCTCATGGTAATGCCTTCATTTTCATTCTAGATGTTATTTGTGTTCACATTTAAACTTCACAATGACTCTTCGTAGTAGGTATTATTATTTTCTTACTTTTATAAATGAGGACGCAAATCTCAAAGAGCTAAGGAGTTGCCCAAGTTTATAACCTAGTAAGCTCAGAGCCGGGACTCACAGCAGAGGCCGTAGCCTGGACACAACCACATCACACTCTCTTCACAGACACATCATGGCTGTGTCTCTGCTGAGTTTAGTCCTTTCAGAAAACGAAAAGCATCTGGGAGCAGGGTTTTTCTCCAAGAAAAAAAGAAAACGGATTAGGAGAACGATAAATGTACTTTTCCCCAGTCCCTAAACACTTAGAGATTCGACCTCAACCCTATTTGAATCATCCCCCACTTCACAAGAACTTCTATGTGCTGTTTACTACCTGTGAAGGGCTCCTCTCCATCCCACTAGAGCACTCTGAATTATCCTTTAAGTACCAGCTTCTGTTTTGGGCAGGGTCCTTCTCTTCTTCTGCTCTGTGCCTTTGATCCCTGCAAAGGACTCCTTAACTCTCCCAACAAAATAGATCTCTCTGTTATATCGCCACTGTAGTTATTTTAAAAACCTCCATTGTAGCTCATATATTTACATATAGCATTGTAGATATATTTATAAGCATCTTCCTTTCCTACTGAATTATCAGTCTCTTGAAAATCATAGGAACCATGTCTCCTGCATCTTTCTATCTCCGGTGTTTAACTTAATCACAAAGCAGGAGCGCAGTGAAAACATGACCGTTGTTTTTACGTACTTTTATGTATTTTCTCATGTATTTTTACGTGCTTTTCTTATCTGCCCTATGGACCTTTCCCTTGAGGAATTTACCATGGCAGAACTTTGCTTGGCATACACTGTGTTCTCTACATTCGAAATTTCTGCAAAGATAGAATGATCTAAACCACTTCCATCATTTGAGGCTCCAACTCTATATTAAATGAAGAAATGCTGACATGTGGGTACAAAAGCTGAAGTATATTTTAAGTGTTCCCATTTAACCAGTTAAGGCTTAAATGCATACATTCACCTACTCAATGGCTGTTATCACTCAGAGATAACATCAAAGTCTAAATTTGATCTAAATTTGAGGCTTTACTAAATGTGAGGCTCAAATACTTATCCTGCTTCCCTTTTCCTCACCATCCTTCTCCATTGTCCTCTGTTGCACTGATTAGGAATGTAATACATGACATACAAACCAAAAGCTTAGGTGAGGGGCACCTAACCACAGGCCTAAGAAAATCTTGTAGAACTTGCAGCTGCAATATGAGACAGAGCCACTAGGTGGAACCCCATAAAATCTATGGTTGCCTCCAGCCCATTATTAATCACTTCAGTCCTTAGGATGCCAAGAGGACCCACGAAAGCAAGAAGCCAATCCCTCCACTTTCACAGAGGAGGAATCTGAAGGCCAGTCAAGGAATGGAGTAGCATATGTCCCACAATGAATTAGTAGCTAACACAAAATCAGCACCCAGAGCCTGTAGTGTCCCAGGTCTTTGCATTTGTCACAGTAATTGTTCTGCCCCAGGGTTATGAATGAAAACGTGTACAGCTTAAGTAGAAACAGGAGACAGGCCTTATCAGGCTCCCCTACAGCTAAACAAAGCAGTATTGGCATAACATTAATTAACTCACGTTCTGGAGTCACACACTTTCAGTCCGAGGAAGCAGGATTCAAGGACAGTGCCTACAACAGTGACCATGAAAATGAAGGTCTCCAGGCTTCTTACTACATCAACAAAGAGGCCTGTATCACTGGTCTGAATCAACTACAGGAAGGAGTTTGGGCAGACTAAGTGGGAAAGACGGTCTGTAGCTTTTCTACTAACAAATTAGGTGGTATCAGAGGCAAGTTTCCAGCCCACTCTTCCCAGGGGGAACATTTCTACCAACAAATATAAACACAAGACAGAAAAAATGCACAAACTTGAAATCAGAATAGTAAATCTTACAGAAGAACAGGATGATGGGTGATATGTTTGTGTACATGCCTTTCTCTTGTTGTGCTTCCCATATGTAGTTACATTACTTGAAAATTTTCTTTAAAAGAACATTAAGGAAACTGGAGAGCAGTTGGTGGAAAAGAACTCAAGAATCTTGAAAGAGCTAGCAGCATATCTCTACTTCCTGGTAGGTCTGAGATCCTCTTTTTCTCTGTCTCCCTTCTCAGAATCTAGAGCCCTGATGTCATGCATGCACACCCCACACACACCCCATACAAACCCCATATACACCTGCACACACACACACACACACACACACACACACAAATATTGCCAAGTTTCCTACTTTCTATTTAATAACACACATCCTAACTGAATTTCACACCCCTAGAATCCCCTCCTCCTGGATTCCCTCTTGCTGTGAGATCTCTTCTGACTCTGGACTATCTCTGCCCAACCTCTACACATCTTTTTTCATACTTCATCTTTCTGTAATTTGGAAGCGCATGCATTTTTCCAAACACACAGAATGTTCAGCAACTCTGTGCCTCAGTACAAGCCTCACTTCTGAGAAGATCTTTCGACTTCTTCAAGCCAAACTGTACTTACTATTCTTCAGGTGATTTGTCCTCTATGGAGCCTTCCTGATATCACACTCTCCCTCCCCGTTAGTGGCTTCTTTCAGACTCAACGCCCAGTAATCTCTTTCTACCACTGTTTTAGAGTTGAGTCTCCATTTTATAATAGAATTATTTGTTTATATATCTATTTGTTCCCTTGGACTGGGAGGTCCTTAAAGGCAGAGAGTCAGTCTTATTCAACTTTATGACTTCATATCCTAGCACAGCACATCCACACATTAGCTTTTCACTAGTAATAGGGACAGTGATGTTGATGATAATGATGAATAAGAGGAGGAATAATAATAATATTAATAATAATACATGAATGGATGAATCAATGAAAGGGCACACAACAATAATAAGTAAGATGTTGAAATTCTGCCAACCTCTAGCTTTCTGTGGGGGCTGGTGCAGCTCGTGTGTGACCCACTGAGCTGCTCTCTCAGGTGCCAAGTCTGTTTGCGGTGGCTGCTCCCACAGGGGCTGCAGCCAGCCTTCTGTGAAGCACAAGCTGCCTGGAAGTTGCTCAGTGCATAGGAAAGACACACTATGTCAGCAACCAGAAATTTGGGGTTCTGCTTTACAAAGACTCCTGCCTCAAATTCTTAAGAGAGTTCTGCTTTAAATTGCTCTGTGACCTTGGGCAAGTCTCTATAATTTTCCTAAGGAAATTCTATTTTTCATTTACAATGAGAAGAGTAACCCTGGTTTGTATTTCCATATCATGTGGCTGTGTTAAGAAGATTCTGTATGTGATGCATCTCTTAAATAATGAAATATGATACAGATTTAAAATTCTTATTAGGACTTCCGGCCAAGATGGAGGCATAGGTAGACACACTGTGCCTCCTCACACAACCAAAAGAAGGACAACAACAAATTTAAAAACAAAAAACAACCAGAATTGACAGAAAATTGAACTGTATGGAAGTCCGACAACCAAGGAGTTAAAGAAGAAACACTCACCCAGACCGGTAGGACAGGCAGAGACGGGCAGCTGGGCCAAGAGGACTCTGGGCAAGGTGGTGGCTGGCAGACCACGTGGTCCCATATCCACGTGTGGATAAACCGGGAGGAACACCTGGGGAGCGAGACAGACCACCCAACCCAGGGTCCCAGTGCAGGGAAATAAAGCCTCAAACCTCTGACTGAAAACACCTGTGTGGGTTGAGGCGGCAGCAGGAGAAACTCCCAGCTTCACAGGAGAGTCTGTTGGAGAGACCCACAGGGTCCTAGAATGTACACAAGCCCACCCACCTGGGAATCAGCACCAGAAGGGCCCAAATTGGTTGTGGGTGGTGGGGGAAGTGACTAAAAACTGGCAGAGAGTGGAGCAAACAGCACTGTTCCCTCTTGGACCCTCCCCCACAAACAGCGTCACAATGCAGCAACGTGGTTGCCCCGCCCTGGTGGACACCTAAGGCTCCGCCCCTTATTACGTAACAGGTGCACCATGACCAAAAAAAAAAAATATGGCCCAAATGAAAGAACAGATCAAAGCTCCAGAAGAAAAATACAATTAAGCAACAAAGAGATAGCCAACGTATCAGATGCACAGTTCAAAACACTGGTAATCAGGATGCTCACAGAATTGGCTGAAGATGGTCGCAAATTAGATGAAAAAATGAAGGCTACACTAAATGAAATAAAGGAAAATGTACAGGGAACCAATAGTGATGGGAAGGAAACTGGGACTCAAATCAATTGTTTGGACCAGAAGGAAGAAAGAAATATTCAACCAGAACACAATGAAAAAACAAGAATTCATAAAAATGAGGAGAGGCTTAGGAACCTCCAGGATATCTTGAAACATTCCAACATCCGAATCATAGGGGTACCAGAAGGAAAAGAGGAAGACCAAGAAATTGAAAACTTATTTGAACAAATAATGAAGGAGAACTTCCCCAATCTGGCAAAGGAAATAGACTTCCAGGGAGTCCAGGAAGCTCAGAGAGTCCCAAAGAAGTTAGACCCAA
>VMDR010025664.1:0-14383 GCA_007922815.1 Macrotus californicus | reverse complement strand
TCAAACATAGTGTGAATAAAATGCATGCGTATGTATACTAGTCTCAAAGTATCAAGACTATTATTTTTAGTGCTTAAATGCAGTTAGTATTCCACTTTGTCTCCTCTAGTGGCTCATTAGTGTACTTGGCTGTCTTTCTGTCTCTCCTGTCCCTAATGCTGTGTTTGTCACATGTTTTACTTTTGCATATACTATGAACTCCACAGTACATTGTTAATTTTGCTTTAAACAATGATTTTTTAAAAAATTGTTAAGAGAAATGTCTTTACTATTTATCTACATAGTTACCATTTCTGGTGGTCTTTAATTCTTTGTGTAGATTTGTTTTTATCTTGACTCATTCTCCACTGTGAACTGTAAACATGTTTGAGTACAAGTATGCTGTTGACAAATTTTTGCACTTTCATTTGTCTTGAAAAGTGTTTTGTCTTTAAAAAAATTTTTTTTATTCTCACCTAAGGGCATTTAAGAAGATTTCTTTTTAGAGAGAAAGGAAGGGAGAGAAACATTGATGCGAAAAAGCATTGGTTTGTTCCTAGACCTGGAATTGTACACACCTGTCCGGGACCCGAACCCTCAACCCTCAGCCTGGGCAGGTGCCCTGACTGGGAATTGAACTCACAACCTTTTGGTTACGGGATGAGGCCCCAAACAACTGAGCCCTAACGGAATTGAACTGCAACCTTTCAGTTACAGGTTGATGCTCCAGCCATTGGAGCCACGCTGGCCAGGGCTAGGTTTTGTTTTGTTTTTTACAGTTTTTAAAAAATATATTTAATTACTTATTTGAGTGGGAAAGGGAGGGAGAAAGAGAGGAAAAGAAACATTGATGTGATAGGTTACATCGATCAGTTGCCTCTCATGTGCCCCAACCTGGACTGAATTGGCAACCTACGCACATGCCCCCACTGGGAATCGAACCCGCAGCCTTTCACTTTGCAAAATGATGCCCAATCAACTGAGCCACACCGGTCATAGCTAGCTTTTTTTTTTTTTTTTTTAACTGAACAGAGTTGCTTCACATTCTTGAATTGATTGTATTTTTTATAATGAGTAATGAAATATTAGAAAAGTTACCCTTCTGCTATCATAGGAACATTGCCATTTTCCATATTCAGCAGATTATTTATTAATCATGTACTGTGAGTCAGCAAAGGGCCTTACAGTGTAGTGGAGGAAGAGAAGGTAGGGCCTAAAATAAATGCTAAGTCCCTGACCATTGTGACTCAGTTGCTTGGGCATCACTTTGCAAAGAAAAAGGTTGCTGGTTCGATTCTGGGTCAGGGCACATGCCTGGGTTGCAGGCTCAGTCCCCGGTTGGGGTACTTACAAGAGGCAACCGATAAGTGTTTCTCTCTTACATTGATGTTTCTCTCCCTCTCTTTCCCTCTCTCTAAAAATAAATAAATACTTAAGAAATAGAAAATAAAAGCAATGCTAAGACAAGTGATAGTCAAGATAAGTAGGGTGGAAGGCTTGAGACTTGCATTTTAGAAAGGTTACTCTAGTCATGTTACTGACTAAATGCAAAGTTGCAGATGGGCAGAGTAAAGACAAGTAACTGCGAGGAACCTGCTTAGTCTAAGTGAGGCATGGAGTAATGGAGGTGGAAGGAAGAGATAGTATTGGAATGTTCTATGGGAGGTGGCATCCACAAGATTGGGTGGCTGTTTGCTTGAGGTGGCCTCTGGAGGAGAAGACTTTTCGGACTCCCAGAGCCTTGATTCTGGTAGACTGGGTGAAAGACAGGTTATCCACTGTGGTAGGAATAGAAGGGGAACTTACATTTGGGGGGCCTGGGCTTGGTTCTTCTCAGTTGGCAGAGCCTATGCAGCATTCAAGTAGAGACTGCGAGAATGGGTACTGTCCCCATCATCCTTTACTGTACAGCATAGTAATTGCAGCTGATACTGAGTCATTTATTAATTACCAGAGCTGTTCTAAGTACTTTACATGTGTTAAAACACTTAACCTTCACCACGGCCTGTTGAGGTAGATATTATCATTATCAAGAAATTAGTTGTGTAGGGCCACACAGCTGGTAAGCGTGGAACTGAAATTCCAAACTGCAGCAGCCTGGCTGAGAATCCATGCTGGTCGCTCTTGGGCCAGTGCTGTTGTAGGTCTCGAGAAAAGCAGACTTTAGAAAAAGGTCCTTGGTTCTGAACAGAGTCCGTTCTGTGACGGGTAGGAGATAGTTGGTTTATGCCGCAGGAAGACAAGCTCAAGTCTGCCGGGCCTGGAGTTTGCTGACCAGTGTTTTATACTTGCCTTTTTCCTTTAGTCTGTGATTGCAAGTTTGGTTGAATGTAAGGAGGTTTTTTTCTTTAAGGAAGAATGAACTTCTATTAGCTACCAGAAACTTTTATGGGCCAAAAACGTTTTTATTTCTACTATGAAAATCGTGATCATGGATGGTCCCAGCCTACTGTGGGGTCATCATTGACCATTCATTCTTGTGGCAAGCTTACCAGATCTCAGTTTTCTTAGGGCTGTCGGAAGAGTCCAGAGAAATCCTGCATTCCTGTGGATTTGTTTTTGTGTCTCATGTGCTCAACCTTTGGTTACCTGTGTCAGTGGTGAGCACCATTAGAACAAATCTTTCACCTGGCTTGAGGATGCTGGGGGTATTAATTGCCATACACCTGACAGGTGCACAGCAGCATCTTAGCAGTGTTCCTTTCAGTTGGTTTCTGAGGAGCCCAGTCCATTGGAGAGGCCCTTCACAAGAATTCAAAGATTATTTATGTAATTTATGGTTCCCAGTTGATGAAAATCTCATGTGTGAAAATATAAGTATTAAAGATTATTCCTATTGCTTTACAAAATTATCTAAGATTTTCTCTTAGTATAGATTTATAGATATTTTAATCACTGTATTTTATACCATTTAACATAAAACTGTTGTGTTAAGTGACATAATTTGTACTTTTAGAGGTTTTTGATGTCATTGAACATATTAAAGTCCTCATTTAAAGAACTACCAGGTGAAAGGATGCAAACATCAGGCACTGAGTACATCCTGTAACCCTCCCTTACTGTCTTGTAGGAGGAGAGACTTCAGCATGCAAACCTTCATCTGTTCGGCTTGCACCGTCATTTTCATTCCATGCTGCTGGCCTTCAGATGGCTGGACAGATGCCCCATTCACATCAGTACAGTGACCGTCGCCAGCCAACCATAAGTGACCAACAGGTTTCTGCCTTATCTTATTCTGACCAGATCCAGCAACCTCTAACTAACCAGGTAAGTTCATGACATACCAGAAACAACTTGTTGGAATGGTGTACTTTATTCCTTAAAATGGTAATAAATAGGTAAAATGCTTTAATAGTTTTCAGTTTTACATGTCAGGTAGAATTCTAGATGGACAAAATATGGTATTAAGGCAGTTGCATTAAAGACTTTGGTGTGTTTTTTTTCTTGATGTATTTCTCTTAAAATGCACTAAAACATAATCACATCTCATTCTGTGACAGGGAGGGGAAAATTATTTTTAAAGAATGTTAAAGAAACTGGGGGTAAATGTAATAGAAAAAATACAGTAAAAAAATATTAAAGAAACTAAGAGCTTCTTTTCATGGAGAGGTGGTGGAAGGGGGTTAAGAAGAAGAATGTAAATGACAGGGGGACAAGCCAGAGTCCGTCCCAGCAAACATCAGGAGTTGACTTTAGGCTGTATCACTACTTTAGCATGTGTACATTTATAAAAATGAATATAAAACGTTTTAAAATGAAAAGAAACAAATGTAATGCAAATTAACCATGGTGTTCATTTTGATAGACGAGAGAATCAGCACTTTTCCAAAAAAATAGATTGTATAAGAGAGTAAATGCTGAAATCTCTTGATATACATATACATATGCGTGCATATGAGTGAGTGAGAGTGAGTGAGTGTGTGTGTTTGTGTGTGTGTGTGTGTGTGTGTGTGTGTGTGGTTTTAATTCCTTCCTGAGTTACCTGTTCTTACTGTGTTGATTTTGGCTGGGGAGAACGTTTTACTAGCTGCAGTGTGGTGGTCGCCTTCACTGCTGGGATCGAGTCCCATGGAGTGCTGGAAATGGCTGTTTTTCCACACCATTTAGAATTGGAAATTCACCACTGTTTTGTTTAGGTCTTTTAACATAGTAAGTGAGGATCAAAAACGTGGAAAATTTCGAAGTATTATACTGGATTATTTGGAGGAAATATGTTTGGCTACAGTTAAATAATGTCATTATAAGGGGCCCCCTTGTATGTGTTATAAGAGTTTGTCACTAGTTGAGCTAGCTTTATTTTTATAAATGTGTGTAGCATGTGAATAACATTCAGTTAAGCAGTAAGATGAATTGTGGCAGGACTTTAAATGAGAAGTTGTGTGTTTCAGGATTGAAAGAGCTGGTCAGAATTTCAGGTTTGGAAAGTATTAAATTATGTAAATTAAATTATGAAGAAAATTCTCTGGACATCCAAAGAGTAGTAATAGCACAATACTTGATTTGCATTGTGCTTTTTGCAAAAAACTTGTACAGTCTGCAGAGAAACCAGAGTATGCATTATATTTTTAAGAAACAAAGTGTATTCGGATTCAATTTCTGCTTGTTCAAAAGCAGCCTATCAGGACGCCTGTTTTTATCTGTTCCACAGCTGATGGGACTGACTTCTTTAAATGTGGAAGCAGTCATCTCTGGGGTCCATCCCAAGCCTATTTCTTCTGATACAGTGCTCTGTGCGTTCTAACACCTGCCCTCTATGGAGGGGAAAATTCCAGTCCTTTAAAGTTATTTTTATAGTCATTGTAGTAGGTAATTTAGCAAAGTACCTATTTTTAGATACAATGAACATCTTCTTTGTGGATTTTTTTAAAAAGATTATTTATTTTTAGACAGAGGGTAAGGGAGGGAGAAAAAGAGAAAGTAAAACATCAGTGTGTGGTTGCCTCTTGTGTGCCCTCTACTGAGGCCTGGCCCACAACCCAGGCATGTGCCCTGCCTGGGAATGGAACCAGTGACCTTTTGGTTCTCAGTCTGGTCCTCAGTCCACGAGCCACACCAGCCAGGGCTATTTGTGGATTATTTTTAAATAAGAGATAATTCACTTAGGATTTTCATTTTAATCTATAAAGTATTTGAAAAGATTTATGTGATGTAAAGGACTGTCTTAAGTATAATATTCATGTTCAATATTTATAATATTATAAAACTATTCAGCAAGCTATTTCTCCTTAACCTTGTACGTTTCTGAACCCTCTAAGGCAGTCACATAGAAGAGAGCTTTCCGATAATTGATGTGTGGAACACTACATACAGCGAGTTGCCGCTGTGGCATGGGCTGCAAGTCATAAAACGTGGGTTCAGGGTCTTGTATGACTGGTTGTAGGACTTGAGTCAGGTCACACAGACCTTCTGTCCATTCCTTGAATGTAAGGTTGGGACCTCAGACTAGGGACCCCCCACCCCCCGACCCTACTTCATACCTTTTAGCTCTAAAATTCTATGATTTTGTTATTTGATTTCATTGTTTCTTGTTAATCATCCTATCATCCTTTAAACTAGTTTTATTGCTCAAATAAATTGAAATGAATCAACTTTAATGTTTTATTTTGGTAATGTTTCATACAAGTTTAAACACAGTTTTGTTCAAAAGATAAATTTAGGAAACAAGAGAAATGTAGTAAAGACAAGGGTAGGAAATAGGAAAGTATGATTAATATTTGGAATGCTGAATCTCCAGGCTGAATTTTCACAGTACCTTTCATAGTTCTTAAACTTGGCCAGTACTCATATCCAGAGTAGGATATTCAGCTTTATTAACAGCTCTCAAAGTAACAAGAAAGTAGAATACAATGTTTCTAATTCTGCATTATATGCGAAAATATGAGGTAAGTATAAACAAAGTGGATGTAATAGATATTACACTAGAAAATAACTTCTAAATCAAGTTCTGAAGCTTATACTGTGGAATCTTTTCAGGAAAAAAAAGATTGTTTTAGCTCTTGATACTTATCTCAGCAGGAGGTAGAAGCTACTACTTTTCTTTTGCTTTGTGGTCTGTGTCTTCTTCACACAGAAAGGTCAAGAGATGTGAGGCCGGAGGGTGTGGCTTTTTCTGGATGCCCCAGCCAGATAGCTGAAACAGCAGGAGAGAAACTCACCTTTGCGTTCTGCAGTGAGGACGCTGGGGGGGGGGGGGGGGGGGACTAGCACCTTCAGCTCGGTGAGCTTTCCTGAGTGCAGTGGGCTTTCTCTCTCAGCTGTGGAAGGGAAGAAAGGAGTTTGCTACATTACTATGCATTTTCTTGACTTGGTGACTGGAAAAAGCAGGAAGTGGAGAAAGCATCTGATACACAGGGCTGGTCTTGAGTCTTACATAGATTTGTAACTCAGTATCTAGAGAAGTTATTTTCTAATTCTGGATTTGTGCTTATTGGCAGCACAATATTGAGGAACAGAAAACTTGGTTACTTAACATGAAATTACAATGAAAGTTAGTGAAGGGAGTGTTACTTTGTAGAAATTAACTTGTTCTTTGCATTTATTTTGAGAACCTACTCTGTACAAGGCCCTTTTTGAAGCAGTGAAATAACAGCCTGGTTCAAGGGCTAATACTTTTGTGAACAGAATGCATCTGGTGTGTATGTACAGATGCCCCTGAAATAGTAACTTCTATTGCCAGAAGTATCCAAGAAAAAGTAAGGTGTTCACACTCGGCTGTTTGGCTGTTTGACTGGGCCTCGCAGGCAGCATGCGGCCAGTGCAGGCCTGGTCTGCAGTGCGTTGGGCTGCCACGCCCGTAGTGTGCACTCATGTTGGAGGCAGAAGATCGTCGTTACTGGGTCAGGATTACACCCACACCCCATTGTGTATTACATGCTATACATTGAAGGATTTTTTTTATTGTGTGGTGTTGATGTTTTGAGTGAGCGTGATTAGTCCTGGAAAGATGCAGTCAGTGCTTCTTTTTTCAGATGTTTGAAGTACCAGTGGAATTGTAAGGGCAAGTTAAAAACCTAAATACATTCACAGTTTTATATGTGACTAATTTTAATAAATGCATGTGCTTGTTTTGTTGGTATTTATTGTATATGACTCAATTATTTTGCCCAACAAATAGGCTAAGAATGAGCCAACCAGGAGGGTAGATCAGAGGCATAAACTTGGTAGGGAGCTGCTGGCCTAGAGTGAGGGTTCAGGGTGGGGTTAGGCGCGAGGTGGCCTCAGTTCCTGTCGTCTCACCTGTGTTCTTCACTGGCTCTGAGTCTTTGTCAGGTAACTTCGTACCAGAGATTCAGGTTTCTCAGTTGTAAAGTGGTGATAGGAACATTACTTATGCTCCTGAGATTGGTTAGAGGATTATGTGAGAGACATGTAGAAAAATACTTATGCGCACAATGCGGTGTGTAGCAAATACTTGCTGCCACTGGTATTATTTTATAATTGGCTACTTAAGTAACACATTTGTTTCTAATAGTAGTTATATCTTCTACCAACTTTCATTGCGTTAGTAATGAAATATTTCACTGGTTCAGAGTTTGTGAAACCTCACAGCGAGGCTGTACTTCAGTAGTCCAAGCAGGGGCTTGCCGAGTGAATTACCTGCATGAAGGATAGTGCCAGGGTCTTCAAAAATAAAAATATGTTGAGGGAAGTCTCTTATTCCCTTAAATGCTTATAACATTCATTCACATAAAATAATTGGCATGCTCATTACTGTACTCATCCTGTCTATTCATTAAATTGTCTTCAAGGAATAGTGTAAGAATAAAATATTCTGTGAATCTAGCTGTACCTTCTATTTGTATTTAGAAAAATAAAACTGTATATTAGAAAAGTTAATCAGATTTTCTTATTCTTACTATCTTTTCAGAAAAATAGTTGTAATCACTGGAGGTTTTTTCTCCTTAAACCTTATTTGGAACTTTAAGGCAGAGGGGATCATAAGAAGAGATCATTATTAACAGTAATTCTCTGAATTTACTATCTGGGTAACTTTGTAGAGTTTGGGTGTAGATATGGAGGAGACGCATGTTACTCATGTTAATACTGGTTAAAGAGGGCTTGTACCTAGGGAACTGCTGTGACAACCGTCTTTTCATGCCTCAGGGGTAGTGATTTTTTTCTGCTTTGGTTATGTCCATTGTCACTTTACCCCTTTTCTTTCTCTCTGTCTCTCTTTCTTCCCCCCTTCTTTTTCCTCCCTCCCTCCCTCCCTCCCTCCCTCCCTCCCTCCCTTCCTTCCTTCCCTTGGTTAATTATCCCAAGACTCCAGACATTTCTGTGAAGACTTGCTTAGTATGATGTGGTTGCTGTTATCTCTGTCTCTCAAATTGACCCGAGTGTCCTTGAGAGGGCCTGCATCAGTGGCTTTGGGCTCAGTAGATTATACTGGCGTAAATGTCTGTAAGAGCTAGAGGGGAACCCCAGGATGGCTACGAGTGGTGACTATAGGCACCTTGATCTAATTACTTGGTTTTGAGGATGTGTTGATTGCAAAAGCCCTACTGGGATCCCTTTCCATCCTGACCCACGGTGGAAAAGTGGGGCACAAATAGCAGTGCTGGTGACAAGCCAGCTGCAGCCTTCCTGGGTGTTGGTATAGGGGAAGGGCAGGCACCTGCTCTGTTCTACCCTGCCCCCCACCCCTGCTAGCAGGAAACTCCCAGTTGAACCCTGACTGCCTATTAGGTGATGAAAGAGATGTGGTTTAGGATTGGCGTGGGGTGGGTCGGCTGTGTGGCAGGGGAGTAGAGGAAACAGAGTATGGGTGAAAGGAGTTTTTTTTAAAGAAAGTTTCATTCGCTTTAAGGTGTCCTGTGGAACTTGTTTGTAGTGAGCTCTTAGTGTAATCATAAGTAGGGATATTGATTGGTATTGTGGATCCATTTGTTTATTCAAATATGTATTAAACACCTACTGTGTGCCAGGCATTGTTTGAGGCAAAGGGAATATAGCATTGAACAAAAGAATTCTTGCCTTTATGGAGTTTTCCTTTGAGTAGAAAGAGGAGGAGAAAAACCTCAAACCAGTGAGTGTGTAAGTAAGTGTCTAGTCTGTCCGCTGGTCCTGAGCAGCAGAGCATGGGGGAGGGGCTGCAGAGGGCCTGTTGACTCTGAGAAAGCAGTGAGAGCAGAGGGCAGAGCTTGGGGTGTTGGGGAGCTGTATTTCTGCCGCACCTGCCTCCATTCCTACTCCACAGCCAGCTTGCTTTGTGGTGCCAACTGGGTCCTGAAATCCTGTCTGAGGAAGCTAACATTGGATTTGTCTTTGTGAACCAGTCTAGGCTTTAGGAATAATTCAGGAGAAATTTTTTGTTGAGCTAGTTGTATGATGGAGAAGCCCTCTTGGGCAGCATCGTGAGAGTCGGTCTCCTGGACCAGGGACATGTCTGCAGTCCCACTTTTTCATTTGGGGACAGGATTGAAGCCTTGGGCAGCTGGGCTTCTTATCTGCTAATTTCACTGATTCATTTGACATTGTCTTTAGTGGAATCAGTTGAAAGAAATAACAGAACGTATAATCCTCTAATGTAGATGCCTTTTTAAAAAATAACATATACATGGGTTACAGAAGAGGGAATTTGTACCAGCATAGTTAAAGTGCTAGTCTTTTCTGTCTATTTAAGGTGATGCCTGATATTGTCATGTTACAGAGGCGGATGCCCCAAACCTTCCGTGATCCAGCAACCGCTCCGCTGAGAAAACTCTCTGTTGACTTGATCAAAACATATAAGCATATTAATGAGGTAAGACTGTTGATTTGTTATAACAGCGTGTCTCTTAACAGTATAGGATAAAAGTTATTTTTTGATTTTTAGTTATACTGAACTTTTTGTTTTACCCCATTGGTTGTCGTGTTGATTATTTTGAAGACTGGTAAGTTAGTGATTCAGAGACAATATAATTATGTAAAAGAGAAAGATACACAAAGACTGCAGAAACATTACTGTAATTGTGGGTAACTTCCCCCCGTCTTCAGAGTTGTCTTTAATGTATGCTGAATTATCATTTATATAATAACTGTTCTAAAATAAGGAGGAAAGTGAGGACACAGTGACACTGTAAAAGTGTGTTTATGTTTGAATTTTGTTTAAGATTTTATGTATCTGTTTCTACTTTTACCATGGGTTTGAGGGAGCTCTGAGATATATTTAATAACTAATTAACAGGTATTTGGCCTAGTTTATTTGATTTACTATATTTCTGTGGTTTTAAATTGTCTTTTTAAATTTTACGTGTGTTCTTTTATCTGTATCTTTTCATTATAAGATATCTGAAAGCCCTTTTGGGTGGAAGTAGGTCAGGGAGAAAACATAGACAACACTTTGAATTACTCATCACTCATCTTCCAACTTGACTCTTTGCCACTGAAAATTATTTTTTAGTGTCGTAGCCCTTTGGCTGATTGCCATTTGCTTCTAGCCTCAACTGTAGCTCCGTAATGTAATTACTCAGGGAGCTTTTCTGGAAAAGAGTGGACATGCGTGTGCTTTTTTTCCTCTTCCAGTGCGAGCCCTACATCTTTCACATTAAAGGCTTGTCCCCCACCAGCTTTAGAGCCATTTAACAAAAAAGGTGTTCTACGTATGTATAAACTTTACAGCAGTTTGATGCTATTTAATGCCAATATTATTTATTATATTAATATGACAAGATAAAATTAGAATCAACTCAGTGAGGAACATTTCTGATCTTGAGCTTTGTACGCACTGAGTTATAAAAGATGTGCCAAATTAGCTTTTGAGTATCTGAAAATCTCAGGTAAATTGTTAAGTTTATTAATGTCAGTTTGTTAATACCTGATAAATATACAAAACTTCTGTTAAGCTGTTGTTAATAGTAACTTTATTGAAGCTTATTGTTAACTGCATGGCTACCTTGTAAACTAGAGTTTTTCTAATGCTATTCCGTGAAACCTAATTTATAATTTCCTCAAAGTAGTTACCAATTACTTGGATGTTGCCTTGTTGGCCTATTATTTTTTACTGGTCTTAGAAACTATTTTGTAAGAAAAACAGAAGGAAAATAACCCAATCTGTGATGCACCACCAGGATTATGGCCTTCAGTGCTGGGGGAACGGAGTGGCTGTTTTTCTGTAATTGTCACATTATTACAGGCTTAAAAACGGAGCATGTCTGAGATATACCAAATATATATTTAAACTTGCAGTTATTAAACCTCTTTGCCTCATGACCAAATATAAAGTTGAGATTGATGGGAGAGGGTCATGAGGGAACTTAAACATGAGGAAGATGAAAATATTCTTTATTTTGCCACGTGTTGATTAAATCAGCATATGCATATTTTTCAAAATGCCTCTTCTGTCATGGGGTACTTTTGGCCAGTTTCTTAACATCTTTTTATAAAATGTGTAAGCAGTATAATTTTAAAGTGAATTTCAGTGTAGATATTTTTCACTGGTTATAGATCAGTGTCATTCTGTAATTCAAATAGCAACTATAAGAAACTTTTTACTTAACTTTCTGTATTTGTTATGAAAAACAAAAATTCATTAATTTCCTACTGATAGCAGATTTGTCTCTTGATACATGCTCTGCTAATCCCCAACATGGTTTTAAATCACACAGTTAACACCTGTTCTCGTTTCAGGTTTACTATGCAAAAAAGAAGCGAAGACACCAACAGGGCCAGGGAGACGATTCTAGTCATAAGAAGGAGCGGAAGGTTTACAATGATGGTTATGACGATGATAACTATGATTATATTGTAAAAAACGGAGAAAAGTGGATGGATCGTTACGAAATTGATTCCTTGATAGGCAAAGGTTCCTTTGGACAGGTAATTTAAGGGAAAATGCTGGATTTCATAAATCAGGACTTTTTAGTGAATCATGTTGTTATGCTCTTTCCTTAGTAGTATACTTTTCAGCATTTCTAAGTAGATCTCAACAGTGGTTGTATATTTGGATTATCATAGTTCTCTAAAGATAGTAAAACTGTATCAGGTGTAAAAGCCCCATTGGACCTTTTTTCCCCTCTTTATTTACTTTCTGTAGCTCCTAACTACTTAAGGCTACTCAGTGATTGGTTTTAATCACAAATATAATATTACCCCTTTCATATGGGCTTTGTGTACTCTATGGATGATTCTTCATTGTGAATGCTGGAGATACCTACCTTCCTGTGTGATAGTCCTTTCAGAGAGGAAAGAATTACTATTTTCTGCGGGTACAGCAGGTGCTGTCTCACTTTCTGGAAGCTTGCCCTGAGATTTTTCTCTCAACTTGTCTTCTAACTCAGGCCTCTCAATGGACCGATGGTCTTCTGGGTTTTCTCTTCCAGTCCTCACAGGATCAGCACTGCTAATAGTGTGATATGGGGTAAATCTGATGCTTAGAAAGGACCATTTGGGTAGCTTCTACCAGGAAAACCCAGAAATTCGGAACTCCAATGGACCTGTTTTTCCTTCTCATTCCTAGCCTTTTCCTTTACCCACAACTCTCCCTTCCTCACCTGCCTGCCCAGGCCCAATACATAGCACAAAAACCTAAATCCAGTAGTCTTTCATCAGCTGTGGCTGGACCAAGAGCTAGCCAGTCTTCCCCCTTACACTTTTAAAAGGCCTTTTCTCTGGCTGTAGCTCCGCCGGCTCTCTGCACTCACAAATATGTGTCACTGAGTCCTGAGCTGAGGTACAGGTAAGTTTTTGCTGAGGTACAGTTTACTGTCAATCCAGAATCCTTTGTTTTGCAACCATGTGCAGGAGTCGGTTATTAACCTGCAGTCCAGTTGTCAACACTTCTTTTGACATTTTTAATGAAGAAGATAGAAGGGGCCTCATTACGACTTGTCCTGAACTACCTTACAGTTGTTTTTGTTGTTCCCCTTTCCGTGATATCAAGGACTTTTACTGATTGCACATAATTCAGAAACTTTTTTCTTGATTTGAAACCCTTTTTCTTGTGAGTCTGGGGTTTCTCAGTGTGTGCAGTGTTTCTCTTTATGAAAATACTACTTTTTGTCAGAAGCAGCTGCTTTTTCTACCAAAGCTTCTTAAGGAAAGGTATTTCTGAAGCTCAGCCTTTAAGAAAGGTTATGAACGCTCTCAGTGTAGGGATTGCTGTTTCCACCTTTAAAATTACTCCAGTGCTTGGGCAGTTGCTAGCAACAGGATGTTTTTACTTTTGTGATGTCCGCCAAAAAGATTATAGCCATGTAGCTTACTCTCTGAACTTTGTTTTCCCTAAATACTCAGTCTCTGAGCTCAGAGTGATGTTTTCTTCCTCTTTCACTTTTTTAAAATACTCTAGTTCCTATGAACCTGTGAAAATATAGGCCTCTTCGACATCAGACTTCCTTTTACCAGGTCAGATCGATGCCCCTCTCCTACACTATGGTGTGCTCAGGTTTCAGACCTGCCACTCATCAGAGAATGTCTTCCATAGTGACTTGGTCAGGCTTTCTCTGAATTCTCTGCCATGTTGAATAAGGGACTCCTTCATTTCTTTAGCCAGTGGTTATCCTTCTTGCACATGGACATTTCCCTGGGGAGCGCAATTGGCTAGGCTCCAAACCAATTAGACTCTCTGCAACTGGATGCGCGGGACATTGGTATTTTTTAAAACTGCCTATTAGATGTGTGAGTCAGGGTCAAAAAATACTGCTTTGGCATTTAGCTGGTTAGCTACTTGCTAACTGAGTGAACAGTTGGGCCCCCTTTCATGGCCTTTGTCCTAGACACCATTGGGATCTGGGCACTGAACTGCAGCTCTTGGTGCAGCCAGTATGTGTAGTCAGCGAGAAGCACTTGGGCACATGTTTCCATGGGCAGCCTCTGATTTAAAAGACAATAGACAGTAATTTTTAGAATTGGGTGAAACTAGAAATACTGCATTTTTCATTCCAAGTTTGATTTCAGCTGAGTTGTTTCTACTTTGTCATTGACAATGTATTTAACCTTGAATGATATGTTCAAGGAACATACCTTCCATTTTCGTCCTGTAATCCAGTGTTACTCAGCCCACAAGTTGGAATCACTTAGAGTTCTCCCTGTATCTCCAGACTTTCTGAATGTGCTAAATAATGCACCTGAAACTGTTAACTATTCATATTACGTACAATATTATAAATATTACTAATTTAATTAGTTATAGTGGTTATTTGTGATTGGTAGAGATAGTTTATTTTACCCATATTTCTTAATTTTTATGTAAATCTTTTTGTTAGTATTAAACTCATTTTAAATGAGTAAACTTAAAATGAGAGATGTGTTTGGTGATTTGGTCAAGACATACCTCTTTCCTTAGTATTGATTCTCATTTTTAAGCAATCAAAATTTTCTAATTATTTGCATTTAATTTGTACAGAGGTGGGCAAAAGTAGGTTTACAGTTATGAGTACATGAAACAGTTTATTCTTGTGTTATTATTTATTCATTATTGTAATTA
>VMDR010025663.1:0-14379 GCA_007922815.1 Macrotus californicus | reverse complement strand
TGACTGACAAACAGGAGACTGAGATTGTCTACTAAAGTTTACAGGGATTAGACCAGCATAAATACCAGTAGTACAAGTCTGAGACTCATAAATGATCAGAAAGATTAAGTGAATATCTGTTTATTTTTCGAATGCAGCAAACATTTTCAATGAGACTTACTTCATGTAAATGTTCCCAAAAGACTTATTTCTAAGACTTATTTCTTATTAACTATCTGATGCTGTAATAAATACGTAGGATCTACTAACGTGGACAGGCTTCGCACGCCGCAGCCAAGGGGCAACAGGGCCCAGGTCTTCGATTTACATCACGCTTATTTTTTTTGGTGGTCCTTGGTTGTCGCCACGTGCTTGACTAAGCAGACATTCTAAATTGATCATTCTCATTTCCAACAAGTTAGAAACCAAGTAATACAATTTATCAAAACTATATCCCAAATAAATTCTAAATACTGCTGGACTTTCCAAAGTCCAGTACAAGAACCCCACCAGGTGTCCAACCTTTTGGTGTCTCTGGGCCACAGTGGAAGATGAAGAGTTGTCTTAGGCCACACATTAAATACACAAACACTGACAAAAACTGATGAGCAAAAAAAGTAGGTTTCAAGTAAATTTACGATTTTGTGTTGGGCCACACTCAGAGCCATCCTGGGCCGCATGCGGCCTGTGGGCCACGGGTTGGAAACCCCGGAACTTTAGACAAAGGAGTCAGGAAATCTGGGTCACAGCAGTGCAGGACTGACCACTGCAGATACCTAAGGACAACTCAATTCTGTCTCGACCTCACTCTTCTCATCTACAGAAAGTGTCACCACCCTCTGCCCTGCCTAATTCATGTGACTGTCCTAAGGTCCAAATCAAATCACACAGGCAAAAGTACCATGTAAAATGCAGCAGTTTACCATAAGGTAAAGAAGCAAAAGGAGTTTTTTTAATTTTAGGTATTTAAATTTATTTTTTTCTCACATTTGTTTTATTGTTGTTCAAGTAGTTGTCTCCACTGTCCCTCCACCACTCCCCTCAACCCCAACCACCCCTACTTCCCAACCTTGATCCTAGCCCCCTTCGGTTTTGTCCCTGAGTCCTTTATAGATGTTCCTGACAACTCTTCCCCCTTTTCCTCCCATGATCCCCTCCCGCCTCCCCTCTGGTTACTGTCAGTTTGTTTTTAATTTCAATGCAAAAGGCTTTTTATCATCATAAAAAAATGATCAACAAGCCCTGACCAGTGTGGCTCAGTTTGTTGGGCATCACCCAGCAAAGCGAAAGGCTTTTTCAATCCCCAGTCAGGGCACAGGCCTGAGTTGCAGGTTTGGTACCTGGTTGGAGAATTAACCCACAGGCACTTCTCTCTCACATCGATGTTTCTCTCCCTCTTTCTCCCTCCCTTCTCCTCTCTCTAGAAATGAATAAATAAAATATTTTTTAAAAAATCACCTATTTTGGCTTTTCTGGTCCTACTTAATTATCTACATTCCACCAAATTAAAAACACAACAGAGGTAATCGATTAATAGGGGGAAGCTGTAACTAAAGCATCACTAAAGAGTAGATGCTCAGTAAATGTTACCTGGATTAATGAGTCACCTTTATCTCTACACCTAACACTGTATAACACAAGAGAACAGTGAAAACTGAATATACCGTGTGCTCCCTATATTTTTAGCTGCTGATAAATTTTAAGAAGAAAGTTTAAATATCCAGAACAAGCAGAAGAAATTCCCTGAGACCTCAAGGTTATAAAATAATCTAATCTGTTCTCTTTCAATGAAGTAATGAAAATCCACGAGTCAATTCACTAACAACTAAGTAATTGTTGTCCTCACATTCAAGTCTTAACAGTAGCATTCTTATTTCTAGTAAATGTCACTGACTTCATGAGTGGGGGATAACCCTCAGAGGGAGTTTATAGAGTTTGCCTTACTTGCCAGATTACTACCGCAAGCACAAGCTGCTCAAACACTAACACCAGCGGACAAATACTTTATGAAATTAGATACTCTTCCATAAAACTATCTATAGAGAATCAAAACTGTAAAATATTTCTTAAAGTATTTCTTAAGTTTATAAGAAATAGTTTAAAGTAGAGCTAATCTGTTGGTTTTCTACTTTTTTACAAACACAATTAGTTTTCACTCATGAATAATAGCATAAATACTTTCTTCTGATTTTCAGTATTTAAAATATTATTTGATAGAAAAAGATCATTCAGCCCTGGCCAGTGTGACTGAGCTGTTTGGAGCATCATCTCATAAACCGAAAGGTTGTGGGTTCAATTCCCATTCAGAGCACATGCCTAGGTTGTGAGTTCACTCCCTAGTCAGGGTACATATGGGATGCAATCAATCAAGGTTTCTCTCCCACACCAGGTTTCTCTTCCTCTCTCTCCCTGCCTTCCCCCGTCTAAAATCAACAAATATGTCCTTGGGGGGAAATTTAAAATACATACTTTAGCAGCGTTCGCGGCCTAAGATCATATAAGTAAAGGAGTGAGATCACTGGGGAGAGCCACACTTGCTGAATGCTCACTAAAACCACTGGGTGCTCTCTCCTCTGCTGGGTGGCTCCTAAGTGTGTATCACAATAAAAACCAGCGCGTCACACTGTACTGCCCCCAAACTTACTCAGAACATGTGTGTGACACCAGTACAAGGGAAGAGACCACAAAAAATACACTCATAGAGAGGGAAGGGTGGAAGCCAGACGACAGTTTTTGGCAATGAGGGTGTGGGGAAAGTTAGTCACCTAGTCATGAGGTCACCCTTCTTTCACCCACAGAAAACCATCACCTATCTCTTCTTTTCAAATCTTTTTTAAAATGTATTTTATTAATTATGCTATTACAGTTGTCCCATTTCCCCCCTTTTATTCCTCTCCGCCCTGCACACGCCTTCCCAACTGCATTCCACTCCCCTTATGGGTCGGACATATGTAAATTCTTTGGCTTCTCTATTTCCTATACTATTCTTAACCTCCTCCTATCTATTTTCTACCAATTATTTATGCTACTTATTCCTTGTGCCTTTCCCCTCATTCCCCATCTCCCCTTCCCCACTGACAAGCCTCCGTGTGATCTCCATTTCTGTGATTCTGTTCCTGTTCTAGTTGTTTGCTTAGTTCTTTTTTTTTAGGTTCAGTCATTGATAGTTGTGAGTTGTTGTCATTTTACTGTTTATATTTTTGATCATCTTCTTTTTCTTGGATAAGTCCCTTTAACATTTCATATAATAAGGGCTTGGTGATGGTGAACTCCTTGAACTTGACCTTATCTGGGAAGCACTTTAGCTGCCCTTCCATTCTAAATGAAAGCTTGGCTGGATAGAGTAATCTTGGATGTAGGTCCTTGCCTTTCATGACTTGGAATACTTCTTTCCAGCCCCTTCTTGCCTGCAAGGTTTCTTCTGAGAAATCAACTGACAGTCTTATGGGCATTCCTTTGTAGGTAACTGTGTCCTTTTCTCTTGCTACTTTTAAGATTCTCTCCTTCTCTGTAATCTTGGGTAATGTGATTTTGATGTGCCTTCCTATATGCTTCCTTGGGTCCAACTTCTTTGGGACTCTCTTAGCTTCCTGGACTCCCTGGAAGTCTGTTTCCTTTGCCAGATTGGGAAGTTCTCCTGCATTATGTTTTCTAATAAGTTTTCCATTTCTTGCTCTTCCTCTTCTCCTTCTGGCACCCCTATGATTCAGATGTTGAAATATTTATAGTTGTCCTGGAGGTTCCTAAGCCTCTTCTCATTGTTCTGAATTCTCGTTTCTTTATTCTGTTCTGGTTCAATGTTTATTTCTTCCTTCTGGTCCAAATCGTTGATTTTAACCCCAGTTTCCTTCCTGTCACTGTTGGTTCCCTGTACATTTTCCTTTATTTAACTTTTCATAGCCTTCACCTTTTCTTCTGTTTTGTGACCATACTCAACTGTTTCAGTGAGCATCCTGATTACCAGTGTTGTGAACTCTGCATCTGATAGGTTGGCTATCTCTTTGTTGCTTAGTTGTATTTTTTCTGAAACTTTGATCTGTTCTTTTACTTGGGCCTTTTTTTTGGGGGGTGGGGGTCTCAGAGGGCCTGTTACATTCTAAGAGGTAGAGCTTTAGGTATTTGCTGGGTGGGGGGGGCAACCCAATTGCTACCTTGTGGCACTGTATGTGGGGGTGGGGTCCAATAGGGAACAGTGCCACTTACTCTGCTGTTGGCCTGCTTTCCATCACTTCCTCTGCTACCCACAAGCAAATTGGGCCCTTCTGGTGCTGATTCCTGGGTGGGTGGGTGGGTTTGTGTACATTGTAGGACCCTGTGGGTCTCTCCAACGAACTCTCCTGTGAGGCTGGAAGTTTCTCCTGCCACTGCAACCTCCACAGGATTTTTCAGTCAGAGGTTTTGAGGATTTATTTCCCTGAGGTGGAACCCTGGGTTGCACGGTCTGCCTCGCTTCCCAGTCATTCCTCCCAGTTTATCCGCAGGCAAATGTGGGACCACCTGCCCCAGTCTTCCAGTCCTTGTCTCGCCAGGAGTCCTCTCCACCTGGCTGCCTGTCTCCGCCCCTCCCATTAGTCTGGATGAAAGTTTCTTCTTTAGTTCCTTGGTTATCAGACTTCCATATAGTTCTATTTTCTGTCAGTTCTGGCTGTTTTTTGTTTTTAAATTTGTTGTTGTCCTTCTTTTGGTTGTGTGAGGAGGCACAGTGTGTCTACCTATGGCTCCATCTTGGCTGGAAGTCTCAAATATCTCTTAAAATCACCTTTATAAAGAAAGTTTCTAGCCAGCATTATATCCATGTTCTGAATATCATCTTCCCTTCCTATCAAGACTTAAACCTCTCTCCCACTGCTGTTTATGTCTCTGAGACTAACAAGAAAACAAGTAAATTCTTGAACCGCTCCCACAGATTCGCAACAGTGTAAGGAAGAGTGAGAGGGGAACATTGTAACACTGTACTGGTCTGGCGTCTCATTGTGTTCAAGCTGCCAGGCAATGACCACACAGGTGGCCACACAGCGGGCACTGAACGTGCTGCATAATGTAGCACTTTTCAAGTTTAATGTTTGCAGTGTGGTCACCATAATAAACTTGTCCAGACATCCTGAAATTAAATTATACTTCCCACCTGCTGCTATAAAAAGTTACCACCAGTAGAAGAAATTCAACTTTAAAAAAATTCTTTGTTTTGGAATTTTTCGTGATGACATTAAATTTATCGACTATTCTCAAGTGAATAGAGCAAAATCTTCTGTAACAGTGACATCTGTTTCAATCCTTCTCAGAACATCAGTTATTTCAGTGCCTGAAAAAGACCAATCACCAGGTTGCATGGGGATGACTTTTTGAAGTGCGTCCAACTCCCCAGGCAAAAAGAGGTGGGAAGGTCAACTCCGTGCTTGTGCTCATTCCTAAAACAGGCAAGGGATTACGGAGCCTTTGCCTTCAGCGTCCAGGTGCCAAGAAGCTACCTACGAGTGCGAGGACAGGGAACCAGAAATTCTACTAACTAGGGAGAAGGCATCAGTTGTGAACACAGGGATGTAAGGAGTTACTGGTTTCATTCCTAAAGTTTAAGTCCTGGTCAGCGGCAATGAGACGAACTCCTTCACTGTACCTGTCACTTGAAGCACGGGTCCTTAAGTAGAATCTAACACACACGGATCGACCTGGCCTGGAGTAGTGGACTAGGGTAACTTCTCGAAGTAGCAGCCTCACTGCCAAACCTCCCCCACGAGCTCTGGCCAGTTATCTCCATCCCTTGTTCTTCCCTCACCCGTCGTGACAACTACCACGTCATAGATGGCACACATGGCCACCAGTAACATAATCCATGTAAATAACAAGATTACCAGGGGTCCCCAACCTCCAGGCAGCAGACCAGCACCAGCCCAGGCCTGTCAGGAACCAGGCTACACAGCAGGAGGCGAGCTTGAATGTAATGTGCTTGAATCATCCCAAATCTATGCCCCCACCCTCCGTCTATGGAGAAAATTGTCTTCCACAAAACTGACCCCTGGTGCAAAAATAGTTGGGGACCGCTGTACTACACAATGAAGGCAGGCAACACCGAGGCATCAGTGCGTCAGACCAAAGGAGACCATGTCCACAGAGAGAGGCTTTAAGAGTAGCAATTAATATTAGTAAAAAGTAGCTCTGCAATCATTTTTACCTCAAAAATTTTAAGTAGAATCTTATTTAGGGACTGTTTTCAGGAGAACTTCTTACTACATAAAACAAGCCAAATGAGTCAGAAAATGTAGCAATTCAAAAGTGCACATTTTGAAGTTGTTAGTTTTATAGAAACAATTAAATTTTACAATACTAAGATTAGGTGAAAAGGATATAGAATTAGACCACTGGATGATCAATATCTCTAGAACTATACTGTCCAATATGGTTGCCACTAGCTACAATGTGGCTATTTGATTATAAATTAATCAAAATTAAATGAAATTTAAAATTCAGTTCCTCAGTCATACCAACCACATTTCAAATATGCAGAAGCCAACATGTGGCTGTGCTGTGACCACACATTAAGGGATAACAGATGTAGAACATATGCATGTACTCCTGAAGAGTCTGCCACACTCATGGCATAGAACACAATATTCACAAAATCAAAAATCAAATACAAGCAGAATGCTCTGTACTGCGACTCTGGTAGCTCACTGGTACCCACAACTATACAACCCAGCCAAGTATACACTTTTTTTTAATTTTATGTCTTTATTTTTAGAGAAAGGGGAAGGGAAGGAGAAAGAGAGGGAGAGAAACAATGTGTGGTTGCTTCTCATGCAGCCCCAGCTGGGGACCTGGCCTGCAACCCAGGCATGTGCCCTGACTGGGAATTGAACCGGCAACACTTTGGGTCACAGGCCTGTGCTCAATCCACTGAGCTATATCAGCCAGGGCCCAACCATACACTTTAAATGGATGCAGTAATGCAGGTAAATTAGTCCTTAATCAAGTGGATAAGGAAAAAAAGAATAGACACAGGCCCCTGATAAATTCCAAAGGAAAAACACAAAATATCAGGGCTGTACAGGAAGTTCTAAAGTCCCGAGTCGATGTTCCTTTAGTCAAGACCCTGGCAGGTCAGTCTGGGGGTCCCAGCCAGAGCGGTCAGCAGATGGCTAAGGCAGAAGAGAGCACACACGTGTGCATGGTACGAGGTGGGAGAGAAGAGACCCGAGACACTGAAAAGGAAGGGAGAGAGTGCAGCTCCCTAGAGTGTACCCGACCTCCTAACTGCAGGCCATTGGTAAGACGAATGAAATCACATACTCAATGAGGGACCACTGAAGCTGCAAAGTAATTCCTAAACAGCTATAAGTGAACAGCCTCACGTAATTTTATAAAACTACCCAAAATGTTTAAAGATTTAACACCTGAAAATCAGAACAGCCAGGTAGTACCAATCCCAATTCTGCATGAGTTAAAAACCACACAGCTGGTAAAAGTTAACTGCTCTAGCCAAGTATCACAGCTGATCACCAAAACCAGTCCCAAGCCCTTCACTCTGAGGGCACAGAGAGTTCCCAAAAGGTGGACTGGACACTGAAGGGGTGCAAGTCAAGTAGGCTCCCGAGAATAATCCAATCGAGAACAGCCATTCTTAAATTTGTTCAGCTGACAGTGATGTAATATACATATTAGTGTGGCAACATTAGTAATTGTTGTATCAGAGATCATTTCATAATTTACTCAAACATTCCTACTATCACTACTAGTTGTCAAAGATTTGCTAAAAATGGAAGAAATGTGCCCTGGCTGGGGTGGCTCAGTCGAGTGAGCACTGGCCTGTGAACCAAAAAGTCGCTGGTTTGATTCCCAGTCAGGGCACATGTCTTGGCTGTGGGCCAGGTTCGCGGTAGGGGGCTTGTGAGAGGCAACTAATTGATATTTCTCTAGCACATCCATGTTTCTTTCCTTTTCTTTCTCCCTCCCTCCCCCTCTCCCTAAATTTTTTTTTTTTTTAGTCGCGGAAATGTTCAATAGAAGGGGAATAGCTAAGCATAGTGTGGGATATTAGCTCATAACACTTTACACCACTAAAGTGATGATTATTAACACTACAGCAACATGGAAGCAGGATCAAATGAAAAGTGAACTACGCTACATCTACAATATGTACACACATGAGAAGGACTAGAGAAAACCGGAACAAACAAGAACTGCCTTTTGTTACATGTGGATACCCGTCACTGTAGCTGTAATGGTAACTGTGTTATACAAAGTACAAGTCAAATACCTACAATGCAAACAGTAGGCACACTTACCACAGTGGGATTGCCGCTACTGATCAACTGGCCGACTTCGTGGAAAATGCTCTTGCAGTCAATTGACTTATCGAGTGAACCCCGTTTTACAATTACTGCTACTGCTAAGAGAATCTGTTCCCGGACGTACTTTTGGAGGCTGTAAAACATAAAGGTCAAAGTGAAAACCATTACATGAATCTAGTATAAAAACACGACAAAATTTCTCAATATGCCTGAAATTCCTAACGACCCCACTCACATCTGCGTGGAGTGTAGCCTACCCGCTACGCACAGACCCCAAAGCCAGAAGACTGGATGCAAACCCACACTCTGCCTACCGGATGTGTGACCCCGGGGAGGACAGCTAAGACCCAGTCTCAGTTTCTGCTCTGTGGAATGGGGACAACTAGAGCAGGGCTGTCAGAAGAATTAAATGTTCTCAAAACTGCCCAGTGCACACAAAGCTGCTTCAGGCAACGTTCCAAAGACGGAAAGTCAGCCCACCAAGAGCCAGATTAAAATTCCACCAGTTAACAGAGAAATCCTGACCTAATGTCCACCTCCAACCAGCAGTATAATCTTAAATCCATTCCCTTAAATGTGGAAAGGCAACATGCTAGCTATCCAACACCAACATTATGGAAATATGCAAATTCTAAAAAATCTTTTTAAAACTCTCATCTCTAAGTTCTGTTCCTCAATGTGGTGGCAGAAACACTGGTCCCATGTGGAGGCATCCTACAAAGTCCATCAGACCAAAGGGCATAAATAACTGACTTCTCACAGCTGTTTCCCAAAGGTAGGGATCAGGAAACATCAGCCTAAACTTTACAATCCAGTCTCTAGAATGCATGAGAATACAACCACCATGTACCCTTGGAATAAAACACAAACTCTTTTTCGTTTTAATTTTTCAATTACAGTCGACATTCAATATTATTTTATATTAGTTTCAGGTGTACAGTATAGTGGTTAGATAATCATATAATTTACAATGTGCTCCCCCAGACAATTCAAATACTCACTGGCACCACAGTTACTGCAGTATTACTGATTACATTCCCTAAGCTGTACTTTACATCCCCTATTTGGTAACTATCAATCTGTATTTCTTAATTTCTTCCCCTTTTTCACCAGCCCCCAAGTCCCCTCCCATCTGGCAACCCTCAGTTTGTTCTCTGTGTCTATGAGTTTGTTATTGTTTTGTATGTTCGCTTATTTTGCTCTTTAGATCCCACATTTAAGTGAAATCGTATTTGTTTTTCTCTGAATCTTGTTTCACTTAGCATAACACCCTCCAAGTCCATCCATGCTCTTGCAAAAAAAAAAAAATCCAAATTCCTTCACATTGGCTTATAAGCAGTGTGACCCAGCCCAGCTGTCCTGGGACACCCCCAGATTACCTGCTGTCCAACATAATTAGTAATAGTGCTTTCTTTTGCTCTGAAAAGTGTCCCCAGTTTTGGACATAAATGATATGGTCACCCACTCCTAAGGTCCTTCATGGCTGAGTACCTGCTCCCCTGTCTGATCTCACCCCTCCAACACACAGTCAAAATTGCAGATGTACTAAACTTCCTTCAGTTCCTGGCACAAGTCTCATGTGCTTCCATGCCTCTTCAATGCTTTGCCCTCTGCCCAAACCATGATGCCATCTGGTCCAGACAGCATCCCTGAACAGCACCCCTACACCTGGGCTGGTCATCACTACGGAGGGCTGCCTTACAGCTCTATGTTATAACACAAAGCATCTGTTACCATGGGCTTTAATGTCCTCTCCCAGATTGGCTGCCATGTTAGGCCTGCTACTGTTGTCCCAAGATGAAGCACACTGCCTGCCACATAATAGGCATTTGTTAGAAACTTATGCAAATGAAGGAACACATGTCCCTGTGTCTAGATTGAAGTGGAAAACTGTCCCTTCAAAATACAGACCTGAAGCATTTATTGAGCAAATAAATAGAGAAATCCTATTATGGGCAAGGATATGAGTTGACCAAAGGGAACTTTTTTATAAAGATTTTACTTATTTTTAGAGAGAGGGGAAGGGAGAAAGAGAGAGAGAGAAACATCAATGTGTGGTTGCCTCTCATGCGCCCCACACTGGGGACCTGACCCACAACCCAGGCTTGTGCGCTGACTAGGAATCGAACCAGCGACTCTTTGGTTCGCAGGCTGGCACTCAATCCACCAAGCCACACCAGCCAGGGCTGACCAAAGGGAATTTTTGTACTTTTGGGGGAACACAACAGTTTCAAATACACTCACTGACTACTACTAGAAAATGCACATAAAGCTGAATACTATTACTAGGAGTACACATAAAGCTAGCTGTAAATATCTCTATTGACAAGAATTATAAATTACTAGGAAAACAAATAATAATAGCTAACATTTACTGGGTGCTTATGATGTACAAGACTTTTGTATAAATGAACTGTACAAAATTTAGTACATTTAATCCTTATAACAATCTTTTCAGTAAAGTACCATTCACTCTATTTAACAATCAGAAAATCAATACACAAAGAGGTGAAATAATTTGCCCAAGGTCACAGATTTAAAATTGGAGGAGTGGTAGTCCTTTTCTCAACCATTATTCTATAACTGTCTCTTTTAAAAAGTATACCTGCATGTTACGGTATGCAAATTTTACCTTAATTAGGAGGAAAAATGGAAAGAAAAAACTCTGCAGGAAATGGTGGTGTTCCGTATAACCTACAATATTCTACCTACGCAGTATACCAAAAACTACAACCTGACTCCA
This sequence comes from Macrotus californicus, assembly GCA_007922815.1. Lineage (NCBI taxonomy): Eukaryota > Metazoa > Chordata > Mammalia > Chiroptera > Phyllostomidae > Macrotus > Macrotus californicus. Next base: position 3,372 of record VMDR010025663.1, on the reverse strand, counting down.
ATCCACCCTGTAGGGCATCCTACTAGATAAAAACGTATGTCATGAAAGACAAAAAGGCAGATTATTCTAAAGAGACTGCAGAGACCTGACAACTAATTACGATGTATAATCTGTGATTAAATCCCAGATGGAAAGAATAAACTACAAAGAAGGAAAAGAATAAAAATAATGTTATTCATACAAATCCAAACACAAAATCAGAATTACATGAGAAAAGTATGGAGATGCCTCAGGAGACGCGCTCAAATGTTGGAAACGAGGCACCACGGCTTCTGCAGCACCCTTTCAGATGGTTCAGGAGCAGATGCATACACACGCACACACATGATATACACACACACGAGGGAGACCCAGTATGACAAAACGCTCACTGAGCGCCTGCTAGGGAAAGGGCACGTGTGTGTTCACTGTACTGTTTTTTATACCCAAGTCTAATACAGCTCCTAAACCGGGGCTGTCACACTCATATCCGCCAGGGGCCACAGCCTTGCAGTTGCCTTCCAAGGCCCGAATGTAGTTTAGGACTGTATAAATGTACCTAATCCTTAACAGTTAAGTGAGAGCTTGGTGCTGCTGCTGCGTAGAAACAAGGTGCCGGGCCAGATAAAACAAGGTGGAGGGCTAGACTCGGCCTGTGGGCCTTGTGTTTGCCACCTATGACCTAAACTAATCAAAATTACGTAAGGGTGACATTATTTTGGATAACACAAGAAATCACACATACACACACATCAAAATTTGCCACACCTTTAAGTCCACCAAGCTCTCCAGAGCTCAGGAGCTCCCACGTTGGTGGGGGGAGGGGCTGTGATAAATGAACTGCTCCAGGGCAAGCTAGTATCACATCCAAGTGCCCTCAACAAACAACAAATAAAATGTAAATAAAGAAAATCAGTAGGAAAAAGAGAAAGGTTTGAAACTAGAGCAATATTTTCTTATTCTGTTAAAAGCAGAGTAAAGTAAGCATAATCAATAAAATATACTTTTACAAAAGGGGTAAAAACAAACATGAGGAAAAAAAGCAGAGTAGGACAACCCCCCCCAACGTGTACATCCATACACCTACAGAATGCATCGCCCGTTGGCCCTGCAACCTAACAAGCTGACCCGTGGCTTTCACTCTCGTGCGCCTCCCAGAACCTAGATGTGAAGCGTCAGCACTTACCTGAGTGCCGAAGGCATGCCAGTAGTTGTGACGAAGTCTTACAGACTCAGACACTGCTAGTGACGGTCAGTAGGAAGGAAGGTGTGACGGTACGCTCTAAATTCTTTCTAAAGCTTTATGCACGTTTATCACCGCTGGTGGACATTCCCACACTCCTCACTACTAGCACTTCTAATTACGTAACATTCTCCTCATTGAACTTGGAAATGACCATGTGTGCAAAAAGCACCCAACTGTACAAACAGCAAATACAGACTGCACTGGCTCTTCCTAAAAGAAAGCTCAGTGTTTAAAGGACTTACAAAAAGTAGTACATGAAACTCCCCGCAAAAGCGGTGTGGCTGATAATTTTCCTCATGTTAAAAAAAATCACAAGGCGTAACTGTGCACAATGCTGTAAAACGTTTCAGCACTACAGTGTGTAACATGAAAAGAAATTTGCCTTCACCCTGTCCCTTACACCTGAGCCCCTCTCCAAAGGAACTAAAAAACGTGTTCCTTTCTTTTCCACAACCTTTTTATATACATGCATTTCTACACATATACCTGATTCCTCCCCCCACCCATCTAGGGACACTCACCTGTTTTATAATACTTACCAAGCACCAAAAACAAAAAAGAATAAGCACAAAGGCTTTTGAACTGAGTCCAAAACGCAACATAAAACCTAACATCCAGCACAATCTTTTCAAAGAAACAAAACACAGTATCATAAGCTCAATTAAAAAGCAGTATTTTCTTGGACTGGTGAACACACAATATACAGATGATATATTACAGAATTGTACACCTGAAACCATATAATTTTATTAAGCAATGTCACCCCAATAATTTAATTTAAAAAACCATTATTTCATTAAGAAAACAAGCTACAATCATATGCACGAGCTTTTAAAATATGAGCCCCACACACAGCTTGACCACAACGTCTATCATTAAAAAAATAAAAACCAAAGGGAAAGGCTCCAAAAGGATGAGCTCCACACGAGAGTTTCCGTAGACCCTCCTCTGTGTACTTACTTGGGCCTCTGTAAGACATAGGTTAAAAGGAATGTTCGCAGGGACTCGATGCTGCCCTTTTCCAAGAGGATCCACTCTCGCACCACTGCCTCCATAACGGCCGTGGCAGCTTGAAAGAGGACATAGTCCACCTTGCTCGTTTCTGAGGACAGAATTAGATACTTTCTGTAAACAGCAGCTCAGCTTCCCTAGAACATGTTGCACTTATTAATTTTAAAACAGAACTGTTCAGACAAGGAATAAGATGGTTACCTGTTCTTTTTTTTAATCCAGTGACCTTGCTCTAGCACCACAAAGAGGTTAGTTCCTCTCAGAAGACACCTCAGGCAGGTGGCAGCTAATCCCCGATCACAATTTTCACAAACTTTCCTCACCTCTCTTCAACTGTTACTTCCAAAGCATGAAGAACTAAAAAATAACACAGCTTTAAAAAAAATAAAATGAAAATATAAAGCGATCAGAAAACTTTCCAAGAGATTCTCACCCTCTGCAAAAACAGAACTCGGCATCTGCAAAACATCTTCATAAAGCCGTCTGTGAACATTACTATTTGTGATAAGCCACCTGTCGGCACGTTTCAATGTAAATAATAAAAGCTTTCAGCGGGGTGACCCATCTCCAATAGTAAGTTCAGAAATAAATACAATTATGCTTATTTTTTCAAAATGTCAAAAAAAACACATTTACACAAGGTGAGAAGTTCTTGTGAATTTTCTGATTGCAATACTGATCAAACTGAGTAAAATCCCAAAGCTACACTTGGAGAGATCCAGCCTTAGCTAGCAAGTGATAGTATCTGAACTAAAAACGAAATCCAGAGCAGAACAAAATAGAAAATTAACATACCTAAAAAGTCTTTTATATTAATTTTCTATTTCTTTTATTCACCAATACAACTCCAGTCAGTTTCGAAACAGCATTATCAAAAGGGAGAAACAGTCAAAATAAAGTCAAGAAAAAGTGGAAATTTTCTGAAGCTCCAAAAGTAACCGTCGTGTGGAACCCGTGAGAAGTCCGTGATGAGACTGCATGTTGTCTGCCCAGGACACGGGTGTTTGAGAGCCGTGAGAGATTCGGTCCAGGCAGAGGATGGCACCTTCAAGAAACTCCCAGAAGAGCATGAAGATACAGCAGGTGCACCCTTTTCTCTCTTACTCAGGGCTGAGTCATTTAAAAATCTTACAAGT
>VMDR010025662.1:0-14385 GCA_007922815.1 Macrotus californicus | reverse complement strand
ATCACAGGCTTTCCTGAAAATATATGCTATCTAGACAATGCATTAAACCTTAAAAGTTTAATTAACAAATGTCAGAGACGTGTTTCTTCTAAAAAAGTGATACATTAACAGTTCATTCCTATCCCGAGGCTAACAACATCTTAACCCTTAAAGCAGAGAAAGACATATTTTACATCTTAACATGACATATGCTGACTGAAATTTGATGTTTTAAAATTAAAATGCATATAACCTAATACAAAAAAATATAAGCATCTTACTGTTCTTACTGTTCACTTTTAGATAGGCATTCTTCCTAATTTACAGACTATCAGTTTACTCAGTTCATGTTATTAGATGCTAATTCTATTTTTTAAAAACAAATTTTTAAACATTTTATTTGTTTATTTTTAGAGAGAGGGGAAGGGAGGGAGAGAGAGAGAGAGACAGAGAAACATCAATGTGTGGTTGCTTGTGCGTCCCCTACTGGGGACCTGGCCTGCAACCCAGGCATGTGCCCTGCCTGGGAATTGAACCTGTGACCCTTTGGTTTCTAGGCCCGTGCTCAATCCACTGAGCCACACCAGCCAGGGCAACATACTAATTCTAACTGCAAGTTATTACACAGATCAACTGTGGCTACAAAACCATTTCCAGATATTTTCTAAAATCTCTGGGCTGCTTCTAGAAAATGAGGAAAACTGAACTTCTTTATCTGCTGCATATGTTTTTGCACAGAGCGGAAAACACATATCCCAACACTTTTGTGACTCTAGGGGGTCACGCCCAAGATTTATTTTTAATTTGTTCATCTCTGATTTTTCAAAGAATGTACATGTACAATAAAAACCAAGAAAAATAAACAAAGGGGGCTATATTAGTCTTATCTTAACCTTATATCTTATATCACCTATCTTTAGAATTCTCTTTAGAATTCTGTTTCCCTCCGGTCTGTTTCTGGTGCTCATGGACAAATAGACCCACACGTGTGGTTTTCCATGGTTCATCCGTCCTTCACATCTGATTTTACTGAGTGAAATAAATCCGTATTAGCTATTCACCCTATTTCTATCATTACTCTGTTATAAGTAAAGACATGAAACTCCTCTGCGTAAATGTGCCTTTAGACGTATCTCTGATTACTTCCTTCAGACAGAACCCTAAAAGTGAAATTGCTGAAAGGGCATGCCTCCTTTTTGAGGGCTTTGTTACCTACTTCCAAAGGGCCCCAAGGCAAATTTTTCCAACCCGCGCCATCACCAGTGACAGATGAGAACGTAGCTCCCCACACCCTTGCCAACACCAGGTACTTGTATTATTTTTCAATCTTAATAAGACACTATTGTCATTATTAGGTACATTTCAGTAGTCCGGGTATCATTTTCTTTCTTTTTCTTTCTTCCTTTATCCTTCCTCACCTACTAGGCGAGTAAAGGCGGGCTGTGAAACTGGAAACTGTCCCTCTTTGAACTAGAAACTTCTTCCTCCAGAGGCTCAGAAAGCGACTTCGTAAAGAGCGCTACAATTTTAAGTGTCTCAGTCACCAACTGGCCTCTTGTAGGCCTCGGGCCTACAAGGATGTCCTGGTAGCCTAAGGGGATCATTAATACATGCGGCCCTTTCTTTTTATTCCCTTTGGCGACCTGTACCTTTGGGATGTCTTTGAGATGTTCCGGGCTTTTTGTAGCTAGACGTATTGATCAGGGGAGCAAAAGGGAGCGTGGCCAAGGCCAGGGGAGGTGTTCTCACCTGAGATTGCAGCCCGTGTCGGAGGGTCTGTTCACACTTCAGATGGTCTCACGTCTTCATCCGCGTGACAAACCTAATACCAAAGGAAAAAAAAAGTCTTTATCTCAGCTGGAACATCAGGGCAACCTGGTGCTTAATGGATTAAAAAACAGTGTTATACGACCAGGCGACAGTCACGAAAGAATTGTTTTGCCTCGGCAGTCACTCTGCTCTTCTGCTGGATTTCAAGTTCAACAAAAGCCATCTATACAATTGTATCATAAGGGTGTGTCCACTCAGACTGCTGTATTAAGTGACAGCAGTTCACCCAATTCCCCAACTGTTCTGGGAGAATGGGTGGATTGAAACTGGGGTCTTGGGGTTGGGCAGGGCCACGTGATTGCTTCTGGCCCGTTAATTGTGAGAAGAGGTGACGTGAGTCACTTCTGGGCTGGGGCATCTAACTGCCTGTGTGTGACACACCCCCTGCCACAGGGACAAGAAACGTGCCAGGTCCCCCAGGGGGGACAACATGGAGCAGAGCCTGAAGACAGCCACAACAGGACATGAAGCAGATATGGGAAAACCGATATTGCTTTATGGCACTGAGATATCTGAGTGATTGCTTTCATGAATAATTTGCTATTCTGGTCTACCCTAGCCCATCTTGACCAATACAGACATTTTGAAGGTTTTTTCTCCCTATGGAATATTTATTTTCCTAAACCATATTTTACTGATTATGCTATTATAGTTGTCCCGATTTTCCCCCTCCACCCCCTCTGACTGGTACCCCCTTCCCTCCACCATCTGCCCCCCTTAGTTCATGTCCATGGGTCCTGCATACAAATCCTTAGCAAACAGAGAACCCCCTACAGAATATTTAATGACACCTATAAACCTTACACGAATAAAAATCATCACTGGTTAGAGGGAGAATTAACTTTCTGATAAAAAGACATCATCCAAAGCTGGAATCATTTCAGTAACCCCCAGCTCTCCTGCTTACCATCAGCTCTTACACCCATCCCTCCTCGTACTAAAATGAAATATGACAGCCAACTTGGAAAGTCAAAGGAAAAGAGTGCGAGCATGTATTGAGCGCCTGCTGTATGCCAGAGACGGTGCCAGATAACCTATTGGTTTTATTCACGTCGTCACAGCCAGCCTGGGCAGCAAATGCCATTTCTGTTTGAGGGGGGAGAGCTGAGATACGCAGAGCTGGAGACATCTGGCTTCGAGTCCACACTGGCCTCACTCGGCTGCCCTTTGCTCTTTTTTCCCTCCTCACCAGCGGTCTGCTCCTGTTTGTGGATCAATACAAACATGCGGGCCCACGACTCGCCTCTCTGAAAAATATATGCCCTTTGTCTGTTCTGGAGACAGAGGAGAAGCGTAGTCCAATTCAGATGCAACTTTTTTTTTTTTTTTTACAGATTTTGTTTATTTATTTTTAGAGAAGAGAGAAAGGGAGAGGAACATCGATGTGAGAGAGAAACATTGCCTCTCGAACACCCCCAGACCAGGACCTGGCCAGCAACCCAGATGTGTGCTCTGACTGGGAATCGAACTGGCAACTTTTTGATTTGTGGGATGACACCCAACCTGCTGAGCCACATGGGTCAGGGCTCAGATGCGGAGTCTTTGTGTCTATCAGGATTGCCAACACCACAGGCTCTGCTGAGCCCACATCGCAATGGGATGAGAATAAAACGTTTCTAAGGCCTTCCCTTTAAACAAATACCTAAATTTCCCCGCATTCCAGGGGTTATCTCGAGGTTACATCCAGCCCCTCATCCAGGTCAGCCCTTAGTTTAAGGTCTCAGCTGCCGACTCCATTCTTGCAGGGGTGGAAACAATCGCATATTTGCAGGTAGAGATGCGGCTTGGAATGTGCTACAGCGGCAGCTCAGATAGAGCATCCTGCCTGCTCCGGATAGTGATTGAACTTCTCGATGCGATTGCCAAAAAGGAAGCAGCAGCAGATGGGGGAGGAGAAGGGGAAAAAAGAGTCATTCATGGGAGCCGAGACTGTCCAACTCCCTGTTGGGAGTGCGTGCAGTGTTTCAGGTGCTCTCCACCTCATACCCTTCATCCGTCACCAGCAATATGCAAAGGTTTACGGACGCAGTGCATCAGAAATACCCATCCTTAATTCTAACTGGCCAATCTCTTCAATGGCCTCCAAACCCACCTGATTTACCCAATCCCAACCGTTTTCCTAGTAATCTTTCTCAGCCCAGTAATATTAGTAAACGCCTATCTCTAGGCACTATTTTCTTATTCACAAAGTCCACCACCTTTCATCTTCAGCACAGAGGACAGTATTTCTGTGTCTCAGTTAAGAATCCCAGAGGCCAGGAAAGTTGGGAACCTCCTCCCGTTCTGGCCTGCAAAGGCCCGTGCCAGTAAAGACCCCTGCAAGAGTCTTCTCTCCAGCTTCTCCTTCTAAATTATCTTCCGGCTTTCACCTTCCTTGAGCAGCTTTGCTGCCCCGACTGTGCTCCTAGGCCCTTGGGACAACGTGACCTAGTGGAGCAAGGACTCTGGAGCCAGACAGACGCAGAGTTTGAAACCCACCTCTGCCACGCAACCGGTGACATGGAACAAACCGTCTCTCCTCTAGCGCCCTGGTGCATCCACCTGTAAATGGAGCTGACGTGCAGCTACCTCATGTGGCCGTTACGCAGACGAAACACTGTGAGGCTCACGCGAGGCTTGGCCCAATGGCCGATTCAAACACGGCCGGGCTCCCTCTCCGCCCTCCCTGTCCTTGGAAGGCAGAGAGAGGCCTCATTCCATATGCCTTTTCTATCTCTCCTTCACCACAGCATCCACAGAATGCTGAGCACGTGGAGATTGCACGATCAATATTCTCTGAATTGAATCATAAAGAGGCCGGTCCTCAGACACCGCCCTGGAGGAAACCTCCACGTGGCGGTCAGCATCCACACCTTGCTTGTCAATCAGATGTGTCCTTTGAAGTCCAGGGACATCTTTGATAGAGAGGAGCCCAGGTCTGATGGATACACTCATGTCTGAGACATACCAGATTCCAATAGCGTGGGGGAAATTCTTTTGGTGACCTGGAAACTGAAGCCATTGGGGTGTCTGTCACCCCGTGCATAAAGAACACCCCAGGTGATTTTATCTGGGGGAAATAAAAACAACTTGCACGTCGCACCCATTTGTTAAAAGAAAAAAAAAAAAAGAACTGGTGGAGAAGGAGAATATTCACTTATAATTGAGAAGCAAAATATATTTTCTGCTGCTGCCCTGCGGTTTTTTTTTTTCTTCCCTTTTGTTGTCATGTTTTCCATTTCCCAATTGGTTTTCATTCATTTTGCCCTTGATTCATGAGCTTCGTGAACCTGGAGAATTTTTTTTTCATTTAAATAAATAAAAAGAGCCTGCAAGTTTTCCCCAGATCACCCAGCTTTAATATTAAATTACTGTTCTGTGGTGGGGTCGTCTGCAAAACTCTGATTTCGTTCCTTTCTCTGTTCCCATCCCGATAATTGTGGCTGAATTCCCTTGTCTTTAATATGCCATATATTCTCCACCTGGCCAAGGACTCAGACAGAGCAGATAATAAATACCCCGTAGACACAGACAGGGAAACTGCTGTAATTGCTTTCCTAATGACTCTGAGACATCAAAGGAAGGCAAATAATGGTATTTAACACTGTTTCCATTCTTTCCCTGAAATGTAATTTTATAGAGTTATTGTCAGGCAGGACGGTGAGCGTTACAAGAGCAACTGTCATATTCGGCTCATATTAATTAGCTGCCCACGAGAGGGCCAAGAGCGTAATGGCAAAGTTCTCCTCATTTCAGATGGGCTGATACTCAGGCAGAACCAGAAGTACAATGGCTTGATTAACATAGTTGCTTAGATCAGGTTTTCCCAGGGAGGATGTCAATTGGCATTTTGAAGAATCAATTAATTAGCACTCCAAATAATCCATTCTTGGGTTAAAGGAAGTGTTTTGTACAGCTGCGAAAAATCACACGAAGAGAAACTGAACCTTGCCAAAGTGGCACCGGGAAAGATTCATCTCGGAAAACGGCACTGTCCGTTTCCAAACGCCACCGGGAGCGCGCGTCTCCTTTCTGAGTCGGGGTGTCGACGTGTGCGGGGCTGAGCCACCGTGGGCACGTCGAGTGTCTGAAACGAGCCAGCGGTGGCTGCTATGGGGGCCCGGAAACGACAACTTTGACTTTCCCTCTTCCCGTCCTGCGAGCGGGTCGCTTAATTGGGGCAGGTCACGGCCAGCGTTTTGCAGGCCGCCGTCCACGATTTTCAACAATTACCCCGGGATGGTCACGCGCTTACTAATGTTTTTAAAACGCCAGTGTCTTGCAGCTAGATACTTTCCAAAGTTCGAGGCAAATGAGAATTGCACATCGAAGACGCCAATTTATTTATTTATATATTTTCCTTTTTACTGACTTGATGGGGGGGGGGGCACTGGTTAATCAAATTACGCAGGTTTCACGCGTGCAGTTCCGTAACACGTCATCTGCGTAGTGTACGGTGTGCCTGCCATCCTAAGTCAGGTCCCCCTCCACCACCGTTTGTTCCCCTTTCACTGTCTTACTCTTGACCTCCCTTATAAATCCTCCCCTCCACCTAGAGAGGATGCTACACTGTCTTCCCTCACTCTCAGACCCAAATTTGAAAGAGCTTAGTCCTGCAGGAGGCCTTCCCCTACTTCTGAAATTATTCTAATCAAGCCTACAAAGGAATAAAATAGTTTATGTGGTACTGCAGCTCTCTCCAGCTTCCAAAACCTGGTTGTGAATTATACATGATATTTATATAATCATTCCTCCTTCAGGAAATACCACGTTGAGCAGAACCCCTGATACAAATTGTTGTGAAAGTATGTTCAAGGCCCTGGAAATGAAAGGTGTAAAATCAATATTTGTCAACTTAAGTAAAGTGAATTAGAATATCAACTACAATTATTTGGAAATAAAATACAAATGTAATCATTTGTATGAGGATTGGTATTTTTTTTTTTGGAGTGTGAAAAACGTGATTTCTCATAACTGAGTCATCAGTAGCTTTCTAAGTTCATTCACCAGAAAACAACAATTGATTTAGATAAAATGCAGCATATGTAATACAGACCAAAACAAGTATTTTGCTAGTATCGGACATGGCTTGCTTTCAATCCTTCATATTTTCTTAGTTAATACTCAGTACAGTGTTGGGATGTCGGTGATGCTCAAGTATGTTTTTCTGCTTACGCGGGTGAGAGTTAAGAGGTCATTTTAACCAGCTGGACTTCCGGGCTGATGTAGCCAGCACACCTCAAAATCAAGAATACATGGAGAGGAAAGGTAGAGCACACACAGACAGACACAGAGACAGAGAATTTGGCAGAAGCAAGCTGTTCATGCCTTCCTATTAGGATGAAATAATTCCCCAAACTTAACTGTTTGCTTTCAGGGTTTAATGAGGCCAGTGATGTGGGTGATGGGGAAGAAGCTTCTCCCCCGAGGTCACATCTTGTCCTTCAGTGACAGAAAAATGGGCAGGGACCGCTTCCTAAACACATTGAAACGGGCACCAGTGTGATCCAGCATCGCCTGCTCTATTGCTCATTCTTTATTTTTAGACGCTCTCCGAAATGTGAAATGGCAAAGTTTCGCTACCCCCGCCGCCGTGGACCTCGGCCAGAAACCAGATCTATTGCTTATTTTGCTAATCAGCTCCCTCCATATCTGCATGCTCATTTTCTGATAGCTCACAAGGCGACAAGGTCGTTGGACGTACAAGTACTTATTTAAAAACAGACACGAGAGTGAGATAGAGGTTAGTTGGGTCTATCAGAGCTGTCAATCAATTAATGAAAATTATTGAGCAAGGACACTGTGGGGGAAGAGAACAGAAGGAGGGAAAATGACCATGGAGACACAGCCGAGGGAAGCCGACAGAAGTGACTAGCCGCGACCACGTGACCGCTAAAAACAGGCATGCTCACATCCCAAGTGAGAGCCCGGGGACGTGGCGCGCCCGGTGTCTCCGGGCCTCCCAGGCTCCCTGGGCTGACAGCGCCGCGCCCAAAGGTCCACCCCGAACAATGCCTTTCCTTCCACGTGGAAGAGGGAGGCGGAAGGCCCCATTAATATTCTATGAACACGCCAAAGACCTGTGGCCAAGCCTGCCAGTCACTTAAAGACGCCATTATCCAGGCCAAAATTTGGGGTAAACAGAGGCCAAAAGAGTGCATACAAACAGCCCCCTTATTCAAGGAGAGGAAACACTAGATGTCCCCCCGCGTGGCAGACACGGGGAGCTAAGCCCGGGGAACAGGAGGAAGGGCTTCTTCACAAAAGCTCTCTGAACAGCCTATCACGGGCCCACCGTATGTTGGCAGCAGACACGCTCACACCGTTTATCAGCTCAGGAAAGAAAGAACTCATAACCTCATGCTTGGGCGGGGATCGGCAGCGAGGAAACGAACAGAAAAATGTCCAAATGAGAGGAAGAGCAGGAGAGAGAGGAACGAGGGCAGGGAAACCGCCGACACGCTCGTGCGCAGGGAAGATAGCGAGGGAGACAAATGGAAACGCGGCAAAGTCGGAAACAGGAAGAGACTGACATCAAGTCTCTGCAAAGCATTCAAAATTCTCCAGCTGCCACGCTTTTAATTTGCTACCATTCTAATTAAAATGCAAATTAAATTTATAATTAGCATCAGCGCTTTGTAAAGAAACCTTCTTGTGCGCTGCAAACATATGGGGCGATGCTGCGGTGGAAGGTTTGCAGAAACAGAAGTAACGCACAGAACGGGGCGGTGGCTGGGGGTGGGGAGGGTGGCTTTGCGAGTTCCCTGGGAGCCAAGTTGTATGCAGAGGCTGGTTGGCCGAAGGGGACGGCAGCCCCTGACGGGAGAGCGGGTGAGAGTCCCCTCGCAACAAAAGAATTGCTGAATATGGAGGATCTCCAGGCCGGGTGTGACTTTGTGCTGAATCACGTGTCAAGGGTTACTCTGCATGTCATCGGGATTGTATAGCAGATGCCAGAAGGCAAAAGGGGTCAGACCTTCTCATCAAAAAGTCTATGGCCAAAATTAACCGCTGCTTGCTTCCAGATAATTAATTTAAAAATTGATGGGGAACAAAGTACCAAAATTGCCTCATGATTCGTGCATGGATCACGTTTTCAAAGTAAACTGTCTCCCCAGCGTGGGGTGGGTGGGGCTCTGAGAGACGCATTAACCCAACGGGGAATTTTCCGGGCGTTTCATTTTGCTGAGGGTGGGCGCTGAATGTGTGGGTTTTAGCACCACACCCCTTCAAACACGAAAATGCAAATCAGAGATTTTGTTTCTTTTCCTTCACAAACTCGGTTGTGTTTGTTGTGGCCCAGGGAGCAAAAACATTGTGCCTTGAAGCTGCAAAAGACAAAGGAAAAAAAAAAAAATCCACCACCAAATTGCTCTTATATTCCCATTATTTTGGTTCAAGGGAATCTTCACGAATTAAAAAAACTACTAAAAATCTGCGATCCTCATGGAAAACTGTGTTTTCCTCTTAAAGGACCCTACCTGCACCCAAGTGTCTTTAGTATTCCAAGAATCCTCCTTTACCCATTAACTGGGCTCTCTATCAGATATTTCAAAATGTGAATGTAACAGGAATGAATATTTCATAGATGTGTGTTAAGCTGTTATTAAACTATAATGTGAAGTAGGATTGTGGGACTATTTTATATGTCACAAAGTCAATTAAAATGATAAGCCTGTAATATCACATCCGTGGGCCTGAGCCAAACTGCATTTCTTCCGTACGGGAGCCCTCGACCACCCGGCACTTGGGTGGGAGGCCAGAGGGTTACACATTTCACAGGCCCGTGTACCTCGTTGTCATTAGCAACACTGAGACCCCTTTTCGGCAGGGAGTAACTGGAGAGAGCTATGGAGATAAATCTCACCTGACGGGATGTGTACACAGGGTCGCAAAAATGGCATTAGGCATTCTTAAACGCACGGGCTTCCTCCATGCCCCACAGATCCACTGGGAGTGAAAATGTCAATTCCTAGGACACTAAGGTGACCACAATAAAGTCTCTAGTGAGGATGCCACCCTGGACTGGAATAAAAGTCATTTGGTGCCTGTTGGGGAAATATCTCACACAAAACTGAAGACAGAAGGAAATGAAAACTAAGAGAGACCACAGTAATATTGGACTTATAAAACCCATCAATTCCCAACTGTAGGCTTTAAAGACAAACACAAGCTTGGTGCAGGCCGCAGAGCCTTTGGGCTTTCTGCTTGCACAGTCAGGAAGAAATATTTAGAAGCGTAGCTGGTTGGTGAGTTTAGAATGTGTTCCAAAAAGTTCAGCGCTTTCCCAAACTTCCTCTCCGACCATCCATCCTTCCCCAGGCAGTGGCCATTGTCAAAAACGGGATGTGGAAAGATGATGCGGTTGGCAGCTTTGACATAACTCAATTAATCACGACTTCGCCGAAGAAAGGAAAATAATTCCACCCATACGGTGATGAAAAGTGTCTTCTTACACTCACGGAGTGTCTGTTCCTTATTTCTTTCTGATGTCGCGGAGGAATGCAGGCCTCCTAAATAAGTCCTCTGTGCAGGGGCACAAAAGACTGAACCCTGTGGCATAAAAGCATTTCTTTGTTTAACTTCTAATTGTTGTCCTTCTCTTATTCAGAAAATGAAGTCACCTTTGTCGTGCTTTCATGAACCGCTGGGTAATCAAAATTATTATGCCGCCACCTGTTGTCTGTTAATTATTCTGAGAAGATACTCATAAATCATAACACCGGACCATAAATCAAGCTGTCAGCTGCCAGGTCAAAGGTCACCCATGAAAAGTTATAGGTCACCCACGGGGTGTGAAAGAGCAGGGGTTTAGAGCATCACTCATTGTCAAGCACCGCTGGGCGAGGTGCCATCGGAACAAAGGGGAAAACTGAAGTGCAGAGGAATTCCAGACCCGGGACCCGCCACAAGGCACAAGTGGCATTGGACCTGAGACACACAGGGAACCATCAGCAGGACAGGCCCGCCCGGACCAGCCTGCAGACCTGCCGCTCCTCCCCGGAACCTCACTGCAAACTGTGTTGTTTTGGGTGTCGGCTGAAGAGAGAAGATCCAGGCTTGGAATCTCATCTCTTTTTCCTGCTCAGCCAAGAACGCCCTAAGGAGGTTCGTGCCCTGCGGCCTTGCCCCCAACACGTCCAGCACGTCCGGTTGCGGCTGACTGGACGATGCGTGGGAACGTCTTACTCCCCAAGTTAAGGTGGTTTGGAGCCCGTGTTCCTCGTGGTGTGACGAGAACTTGAACTGCATTTAACATTTTCAACTCATTTATTTTGGGGCTCCTGTAAGGCACGCTTCCCACCCATGTGCCTTGATAGATACCCTTGATTGTAAACCTGGTTAGAGGTGGCTCATTTCTGAGCTGGCGGAAGCAGCTTCAGGATAAGGTGCAACTGAGACAAAACGATGAGGTAACTGGGAACCAGAAGTCATGTTGCAGCTAGGATATGCACTGCCCGCTGTCTGAATTCGACTCTGCAACGTGGATGCCACGCCTTCATGAAAAGTTTCGCTCTCAAGTACTGTTTTGTCCTCAGTGCGCATTTGTTATTTTCTGCTCAGGTAGGCACAGCTTCCTCGTGAGGGCCAGGAGAACCACGGCCTGTCTCACCAGGAGGAAAGAAGTGCAGGCTCCGTGCGTGTAGGAGTGAGTGACCTAGACACAGAGAGCCCCAGTAAAGGGCAGTCACGCCCCGCGTGACCACGGCTCTATGTCTGAGAAACGCATTGTCGAGCAATTGCTTCATTGTGCGAACACCTCAGAGTGCGCGTACTTGAACTTAGACGGTGTAGGCTACTTACTGCACACCCAGGCTAGACGGTAGGGCCTATTGCTCATAGGCTACCAACGCGTATCACACGTCACCGTACTGAGTACTACACGCAACTGTGACGGCTGCACTATGACATTTCAATGGCTCCATGTCACTAAGCAGTAGGAATTTTTCAGCTCCACGATAATCTTATGGGACCACTGTCATATACGTGGTCTGCCAATAACCAAGAGGCCATTATATGGCACGTGGCTGTGTTATAGTCTCCATTTTACAGATGGGAAAACTGAGGCCCAGAGACACTGAAATGATTTCCCCAAGACTCTACATTAGTAAGTGACAAAGCCCCAAATCAAAGTCAGGTCAATTGGATATTCTGCTACGCGGCCTACCTCTCCCAATTTATTGGGGGCATCATTTCAAATGTTTTAATATCAGACTATTGTCCCTTGAAGTTCATTTGGAGACTTAGAAGCCTAATGTCTCTCTGTAAGACTATTATACATCCCCCCCCCAATTTTTTAAATATATAAAACAGGTGTGTTTAAAAGACACGTTCAATGACTATTAAGTTAGAAGCGCGCACCTGAGAAATGCGGTTTGCTGTGTGTTGCGTCTACCTCCCAGAAGGCTCAGAACCTCCTCCTCACGGGTTAATGTTCCCAGCAGCAGAATGGACAGGACTACCTTTGCAGGCAGTGCTGGCACGCTTCGTACCTTAGCGGTCGCAACGAAAGACGGTAGGAAGAACCAATGCTTAGAACAAAAAGTGGCACTTAGCCAGTGATACTAACTCTTGAAAGACACCTAGTCCTTAGTAGGAGTCGAGGAAAGAAATCCCTGGGTGAGGAAGTCATGGGAGAGGTATGGAGTCCGGCGACAGAAGAAAGGTTGAATAAATGAAGATAATCAGTGAAGGGAAGATGCCCACACACAAAGGGGGGGGGGAGGGACTGTCATATAAGAATCAATCAAAACATGAGAAACTAATTACAGTGGCTTGTTTTGACAGCTAAAAATCTGCCCTTTCTCTGTGGTACCATGTTTGTTTGAGAAAACAGTAGTTGCTGCCTGGAAGTTTTCTCTCTCAAATCTGATTACTTTGAGGGTGCGTAAAAAGAGCCTGAAGCATTGGTATGTATGGCTTTACCTTTCTGAAATTGGGATTTTTAAAAAAGAACTCTAAACCCCAGCAACATAAAGGCCACGGCAAAAGCCCAAAGCTGTTGCCCTAATTCTTATTTTTGTTTGCTTCTTTTTTAAAATTATTTCATTGGTTTGTAAAAGCACTTCAAGCTCAACATTTCAAAGTACCAACATTTTTTTCCATATTTTATTTATTTGCTTTTAGACAGAAGAGAAAGGAGGGAGAAAGAGAGGGAGAGAAACATCAATAATGTGTGGTTGCCTCTCACACATCCCCTATTGGGGACCTGGCTGGAAACCCAGGCATGTGCCCTGACTGGGAATCGAACCAGCGACCTTTCACAGGCTGGCACTCAATCCACCGAGCCACACCAGCCAGTGCTAAAGTACCAAAAAAATAAAAACAAGAAAAAAAAGAAAAGAAAACCACTCCAAAGCCCATCTTTTAGAAATTGCCATAATTGAGACTTTGGCCAAGATGGAGGCGTACGTAGGTAGACACACTGGGCCTCCTCGAACAACCAAAAGGACAACAACCAATTTCAAAACAAAAAACAACCAGAACTGCCAGAAAATCGAACTGTACACAAGTCCAACAACCAAAGAGATACAGAAGAAACACTTACCCAGACCAGTAGGAGGGGTGGAGACGGGCAGCCGGGTGGAGAGGACTCGCAGCAAGGTGGCGGCTGGCAGACGAGGCGGCCCCACATCCACGTGCGGATAAATTGGGAGGAACAGCTGGGGAGCGAGACAGACCGCTCAACCCAGGGTCCCAGCTCGGGGAAATGAAGCCTCAAACCTCTGATTGAAAACACCTGTGGGATTGAGGCAGCGGCAGCAGGAGAAACTCCCAGCCTCACAGGAGGGTCCGTTGGCGAGACCCACAGGTTCCCACAGGTTCCTAGAACGTGCACAAGCCCACTCACCTGGGAATCAGCACCAGAAGGGCCCAATTTGTCTATGGGCAGTGGGGGAAGTGACTGAAAACCAGCAGAGAGCGGAGCAAGCGCCACTGTTCCCTCTCGGACGCTCCCCCACGTACAGCGTCACCACGCAGCGACGTGGTTGCCCCGCCCTGGTGAACACCTAAGGCTCCGCCCCTTACTACGTAACAGGCGCACCGAGACAAAAAAAAAAAATGGCCCAAATGAAAGAACAGATCAAAGCTCCAGAAAACATACAACTAAGTGATGAAGAGACAGCCAACCTATCAGATGCACAGTTCAAAACACTGGTAATCAGGATGCTCACAGACTTGGTTGAATTTGGTCACAAATTAGATGAACAAATGAAGGCTATGCTAAATGAAATAAAGGGAAATGTACAGGGAACCAACAGTGATGGGAAGGGAACTGGGACTCAAATCAATGGTGTGGACCAGAAGGAAGAAAGAAACATTCAACCAGAACACAATGAAGAAACCAGAATTCAAAAAAATGAGGACAGGCTTAGGAACCTCCTGGATGTCTTTAAACGTTCCAACATCCGAATCATAGGGGTGCCAGAAGGAGAAGAGGAAGAGAAAGAAACTGAAAACTGATTTGAACAAATAATGAAGGAGAACTTCCCCAATCTGGAGAAGGAAATAGACTTCCAGGAAGTTCAGGAACCTCAGAGAGTCCCAAAGAAGTTGAACCCCAGGACGAACACACCAAGGCACACCATAATTACA
>VMDR010025661.1:0-14393 GCA_007922815.1 Macrotus californicus | reverse complement strand
GTAGAAAAAATTTGTGATTTTTTTCACAATAGAGATAGATTTATCTTTGTATCATCTAATACCATTATTTTGGAGCTCAGAAAAGTGAAATGACTCATCCAAGGTCACAGAGTCAGTCCTATCAATGTCTGGGAATGTGGAGGCCCTGGATTAGCCTAATCCCTGGGGTGTCATTCCTGAATATATGGAAACCAGAAAACTATAGCTGTGCTTAACTGGAATATTTAGAACAGTAATTTGGTGACCAAATTTGAGCAACCTGCTACTTTTCCCAAAGTCTGAATAAATCAGTCCTATGTGTCTATAAGAGTGCCTAGAACTGCTGAAGTTTAAGTTCCCCTAAAGCCATGGATGTTTTCATACTAAATGAACAGTATCACTCATGACTTTTCTCCCTACTGCCTGTGATTTCAAATGCCTTTGCTTGAGAGAATACGTATTCTATAGCAGAAGCCTGTTTCATGTTCGTCTCTATAGTTAACATCTTCTGGGCACTGGTAACACAGTCTCTGTTAGAAGGATCTCAAGTGATTTCCACAATGACCTCAAAGGAAGGGTGGTCGCAATCTGGGAAGGCTGACATCTGCCTTTGCACTTGGTTTCTCTAGAAAATGTCATACATGGCCGTGGGGCTGGGGGAGAAGTATGGTCAGTAAGTGATCAGTAAGTGAATAAAATAATAAAAATGAAAAGGCAAGACTTTAAGGTCTGTTGATATAACCATATCTGAGAGCAATTTTTCTCTGCTTCAGAAGGCCACCCAACAATCTCACCGGACTCCCCTATGACTAACATCACATTTCCTAGTTTATGCTTTTTTAATATTTAGGCCCCATCTACTCTCCATCTTAGATATAAGAAATCAGAGGCCCCTGAGTAATTTTCCCAGAATTGAATGGTCTATTGTTTATGGGGTGGGAGCCAGGATTACAGACCTTTAATTTGGACTCAGGTAACCTTAACTCCCTGTGAGGGTAAAGGGAATGGAAAATCTGGATGGAGGCAATCAGTGTCCTAAACACAATTTGGTGTTTCTATGCTGATATGCTATTTCTGCTAATGATGATATACAGGATCTGGCACAAATAACACTCCTTTTTATTACAAAATCATAAGCATGTAATTCTGTAACATAACAATATCACACTCAAGCACACCTGAGGACATTTTAGGTGAAATGTTCAAATTAAAACTATAAATTATTACACCCATATTATTACCCTACCAACCACACTCAAGCAGGTGTTACTTCTGCCAGACTCTGTTATTTTAATTTTAAAAAAGCTTAAAAAATTACTTATTGGGTGTTTTCAGAATGCTAGACACTTTGCTGATCCCTTATTAGAATCCTGTGAAGTAGGCTTTGTATTCCCATTTTACAGGAGATTGGTTTGTCTAACTTAGGCTATTCATATGAAAAAGTTCCAAGGTGCTAGGAATAAAGAAGCACACATCTACAGTTGAGCTTTCCCGTGACTGTTACCTAAGGCTGAGGTGGCATTGAAAGTGCTGGCGCTGTTGGCAACAAATCCATTAGTTTGCTCCTCAAACCGTGATCCTTAGACCACTTGCATTAGAATTATCTGGGGGAACCAGGAACATGAAGATTCTAAGATTCTACCCAGACTTACTAAAGCAGATGCTCTAAGGGTAACACCTAAAAACCGCTTTTTTATTTTTATTTTTGCAAGTTTCCTGGATAATTCATGCAACTGAAACTTGAGAACTCTTAGCCCTCACAAAAGTGGCATTGAAATTGTAAAACCCTGAACAGCTGCTGTGAGAGGGGAAGTTGAATATTGCCTCGCAGAAAGCATTGTAACTTCTGTCACTGGAACAACAGTGGAGGGTCATTGCCTATAATACCAGATTCAGTCTAAAAGACTTTCTTCTAGTCCCCAGCTTACTTCCATTGCTGCGTCAGTCAGTGTTCAGGAGAAAAAAGAAATACAGTGACCTCGCTACTGTTATAAAGGGAGACAAGAGAGTTGATGGAGAGCAACCATTTCTGTGGCGTTTTGTTATTTTATGGCCGTAGCACAGCCCCGGATAGAGAGCCTGCAGATTTTCCAACAGCTGTCACCCAGTCGCTGTAACCCAGGAAAAGAAATAGAAGGTTTCCAGTACCTCAGACCCCCTTCCCCGTCACCTAAAGAGGCTCTTCCCAGTCACCGTTCCCTGAATTCCTCCCCATCACAGGTGACCTCAATCCTGCCTGTCATGGTAACTGTTTTTTCCTTTTTCCATGGTTGTAACACCTAAGCAGTCACCCCTCCCCACCCCGACCCCTACACAAAAGGTTAGTTTTCCTGGATTTTTAAAAAATTTTGCACAAATAAAACCATAAATACATATTATTTCACATCATGTGTTTTTCACTCAGTATTAAGTTTTCGAGATTTATCCATACTGTTTTATGAGGCTGTGGTTGATTTGTCTTTAATATTTTATAGTACTTCATTGTTTGAACATACTACAATTTATTTCTCATTTCTGCTCTTGATGGGCATTTTCTTTCTGCCCTGTTTGTTTATTCGCTATTTGGATATCCTCTTTTGTGAAGTGCCTGTACTGAAATTCAAAGGAAAGAAATGCCCTTCATTTTCCCACACACTTTGTCACTAAGTTACTTGGTGACTACACTAAGGTAGTTTGGCTTTTGTTCCTATTCACTAGGGAAGGGGCTTTGTTGCAGTTTAGACAGGTCTAATTATCTGAGATGTCACTTAAAAAATTCCTGCAGCCAGAGGATATCTCAAAAAACGCTCAATGAAAAAAAATTTCATGACTAATATCCTTGGGAAACATTATATAAAGTAGTCACTTTTTGGACATTCACAAGGAAGCATTTATAATAATAAAAGTCCTGGGGAACAATACAGTAAAGGAGCCACATAGCATTCCTTAATCCAACTTTTCTGAAACGTTTAAAATCGGAACGTCTAATACCATCTCGTGGAACAAATGTTCGTGGAGTGCACTTTGGGAAAACCTGGGATAGAGGAGTCTGCTCTTGTTGGATTTTAACATCATACATAAACAAGCGAGACTCGTGATTTTAAAAAAAGCTTCAAAGGGGATATAATCATCTCAGAAATAAACTCACAAGTGATTAAAAATGAAAAAGTACTTAGACTGGTTTTCTGTATTTCTTCAAATATTCGAGTAATTTAGAAAACCGATAACTCGCAATAAAGAATTTGATATGGAAATGATTATAAAAGTCAGATTCACACAAGACTGCAGGCAACTGCAGTTGTATTTCCAAATCTGTGGTCAGCAGTTAGATAGCCTTGAGCAGGGCAAACAGGATAGCCAAGGAACAGAAAGTCACCCAGCAGAAAACCCTGGTGCCTAGCGATGGACAGAACTAGGACAACAAGGACCTTGCCCCAGGATAACCTTTCCTCCCCTAGCATATCACTGGTCACTCAGTTCAGACCCTCCCCTGGCAGGTCACTAGTCATGCAGTAGACCCCCTTAAGGAGGAACAAATGGTGGAAGAGTGACCTTGTGAGACTTCTGTGTGGGTCCTTGTACGACTACTTCCTTAAGCTTCAGACTCTAGGGATAACATCTAGGCCTCAGTTATGATTCAGCTCCAGGCCTGGAAAAGCAGCAAAACCAGACTAGGGATGTTAAGACTGATACTAGGACCAGCTGTACTGAGTACGACCCCCAACCCCTAGAGCCAGCCAAGCAGTGGAGACCATGACCTTGAAGGGACACACCTAGAAAGCTGATCAATATTCTTTTAAGAGCCTCCCCTGAGATCTCCCCTAAAATTTCCACCTTAGAACCCTTAGGACAGAAGACCCCCTTGCTCTCCCAGGAGCATCCCCGAGGTGCCCCCTGCCCCCCCATCCCGGCATGGTACCTTTACCTTTCTCTCTCCTAAGCTCCAAGGGCCCTTCTTTTGCCTCTGCAACATGTTTCCTGGGCCTATTTCTTCTACAGCTCACTTCCAGCTCTGTGACTTTCTAAATGATCTTTGTCTTAGAGTTTGTGCTTAGGCTCTGAATCCTTTCTTAGCCAGAATCAAGTACTGAGGTTTCTGAACCAGGGTCTGGCCTGACCCTCCAGTCTAACACTTGGTGCCACGTTTGCCACCAACAGTCTATGAGTGTCTGGATGAGTTCATAGATCAGATCATCAGATTGTTGTTCATCAGTGATAACTTGTGTGTGAGTGTTTGTGCATGTGCCTGTGTGGTGTGTGATGAAGAAAGCACAGCTTTTCAGTGTTTAAAAGCAATGACTTAAGATCAAGTAGAGTGTACATTTTGTTTGAACATTTTGTGAATTTTTCAGTTCGAATATGTACAGTAATTTGTCTTTTCTCAATTTCTCACTTGTAAATAACAGCATTTCCCAAAATCCAAAAGCTACCACTCAACTAAAAAATCCTCAGCTTTTTCTTTACTCTTAAAAAAAAATGTTTAGAAACATCAACTGCTTAGCAATGTCATTATTAAATAAAATTGTCAATAAAAATGGAAACATAACTTTTCTTTATAATCACTAATTTGATTTTATTGCCACTCTGAATAAAATAGATTAATTTTACCATTAGATTATTTGTTGCTATTTTGATACAATAGCAAAATAAATGGAATTCCTAACTTTGCCATCACCTCATAGCTACTATACCCCTACAATATATTTACAATGTTTCAATAATGCCTCTGTGAAAATGACATACATTGATTGGCTCCTGATGTAGAAAACTTTAAAATGAACCTAGGAGCAAGCCTTGTTGGCTGCTTGTGTAATTGGGGATTACATTCACTTATCTCTTTTAGCCTTAAGCCTTTTGGCATTCTTTACTCATCACTCAGGACAATGGCTAGTTATTGTCAGAATGCAGCTGTAATTGGGAAAGACACTCACTAAACACAGAAGTTTGAGGGAGGTGAAAATTCTATCCAGCCTCCTAAGGCCTGGGAATCTTTCCAACCCTGCCATGCTATACCAAAGCACAGAAGCGAAATGAACAAGGTAGGTAACATCAAACCATATTTATGCACGAAGACTCACTGACAAGATGCTTCTTAAGAAACTCTTTGCACTAAAACATTCCCCCCTCCCCAAAATGGTCTGTTTACATTTATTTTGAAATTCTTTTCATTTAAATTCCTTACTTTTCACAGAAAATTATAACAAAATAATAACTGTATTATTATTAAGAGAAAAACTTTTGTGATATAAATATTCTACCATCTGGAAAAACAAATGCAAAATTAGAAATTGTACCTAAACTAAATGTTGTTAATGATGTTATTTACTAAAATTGATGAGCTTGTGCTCCCAGATTTGAAAACTTTAGTGTTTTTCTTGCTCTCATGGGGGATATTTTAAACTTTTGAGTCTAGGATTTATGATTAAAAGTTAATCCCGAACCATCAACAACAGTACTTTCCAATGCACTATAAGACAATTTACTCAGGGTGGTTTTAGACATTTTTTTCCCTAGTGTACAGAAAACTAAATCAAGGGTTTCTCTCCTTCATTCATCAAGGATATTTATTTCTTCCAGAAAAAAATATTTGTGAAAAGTAGTCTACATCCAATTATTTTTCTCTACAAAATATTTTGCATTTGGACCTCTGCCATCTTTGAGGTGTAAATCACACGTTCTCCTCCCCCTCCTTCAAGTCGTTTTCCCCTCTCTCTTTTTCTGCAGTACACTTTTATATGATTATTTCCTGTAATAGCCTTCAGGTAATTAATTGGGATTTTCTTCTTAGTATTACCTTTAACATAAGAACTCATTTTTCTTTTACATTTAATATCTTTTCTTCTTTCTCCTTTCATCTTTTTATAATTCTGTGGCCTTTTGCCTAAGTAACTCAGCCCAGCTTCTCTGTGCTCTACTGTCTTTACAGAACTATTTTAACTATTTCGACTTGTCTCGAACTCATTGCACTCCATGATATTCCTTCTGTTTGGTCAGTCCATCAAAATGTGCTTATTGAATATTGACAGTAAATATAATAGTGTTGATAGGAGATCATTCCTGATATAAACTTGCTTAGTGAGATAAGAAAAATGCACGCTAAATAATTAAAAAGCATCAATTAATTAAGTAGTAAATTATAATTGAAATCTCCAGAGAGACTCAATGCTTGTTGTGCCAAAGCACTTTTCTAGAAAAGTTGTTCAAAAATAATTCTTTGTCTACAATGTATCACTTTTATGTCATGGGATATGACTACCCTGAACCACAGCTGATTGGACCAAAAATTTCTACCTTAGCCAAAACCTACAGACTAAAATGAAGCACCCATGGAAGGCCAGCCCATTGTGAGGAGGCCTAGCATAAAACTGCCCCATTGAACACGCTGTATGAAATTCTATATTGAACAGAATCAGCCTCTTCTTTTTGTGATATTTGGATACAAAATAAATAGGAACATTTTGGAAATTATAACAGCAGTTAAAGAGAAACAGAATGAAATTAGTGATTACCAGTGAAGGGAAGTAGAGTTTGCCATGCCAAACTATGCTTTTTTAAGATATTGATTATTTTAAGCTGATTATTTTTAAGAAACAAAAGACTCAGGAAAAACCTTTGACCTTCCCCCTACGTGCCTAAAAGGAATTTGGACAAAGGATCTGAGGAAGGGAGATATTCTTACAGATAACTATATTTTATTATAAAGTAATGTGTAATGATGGAGAGGAACCTAGTAAGGTCAGTTTGATAAAAGTCCTTTCCGTGTCCCATTGTTAAAAATGACCCAGAAACCATTTATTTCCCAAACATTTGCTTTTCCATCTTCATGTAAATTGGCTTCCTGCTCTTTGAAGTCCCTAACCACAATACCCACCCTTTCAGTCCTTAGCTCCGGAATGGCATGTGAACCTCAACTGCCCAGTGCCTCCTTGGGTCTCATATTTAATAGCACCCCCGCATGTATATTTATAGTAATCTTTGGAAATGTTCTCTTGTTAATCTGTTTCATGTTAATTTTATTAGTAGCCCAGAGAGAACGATCTAGAAGGTGGGAGGTAAGTTTTTTATTCTTGTGCCCTCACACCAAGAAGATAAAATGCCTAAAGTGATGTTTGGGGGATTATAATCTGAAGACACACCTGGTAGAAATTAAAAATGGTAGATGAATATAACAAATATCTCTTTAAACTGAAAACTAAATCCCTAGGGAGTAATAAACAAACAAACAAAAAAAATGACCTGGAAGCCAGAGCTGAGTCATGGCTGCTGGACTATGAGAATGGGAATGCGAGCGCAGGGATCTGGGAATCCAGAGGGTCAGACTTTACTCCTTGTGGGAGTGTGTGGGAGGTCAGACCTCGCACCCAGGCAAGGCACAGAGCTGGAACTGACCCCTAGGTGTAAAGCTTGGGTATGGAGAGGGCTGAGATGGGAAGAACCAGAAAGTATCTGTCCATTAGCGTGGAAGGGAAAAAGATGCCAGCCTTTCTTTGTCAGTTTTGGGTGAAAAATAAGGGGTTACTTTGAGAATTTTTATACCTTGGATTTCAACTATTCATTAGCTACAAGGTTATATATCCTCCAATCTGATAATCAGCACAAAAGCTGGATCCAAGGCAGTGATAATTCTAGAGCACCTTGCAGAAATAAGTACAATACCTCTCTGGGTGATACTCCATTACTCCAAAAAGCAGAATTCACAATCCAGGATTTCAAAACGAACAAATAAAAATCTCAAAAAAATATCTACTTTGAGTATGAAAGAGGCCTCACAAAGAAATAAAACTTGGAAAATATAAAAACAAGTTTAAACTTAAGAAGTTTAAATAACAACATCAGGAGGAGAGCATAGAGAGAATTGGGAGAAATACTGGGAGAGAGAGTGGCTAGGAAAGGGTTATAACTGCTGGAAAAATATGAACCCTCGAATCCAGAAAGCATTCAGATCTCAGGTATTATAAATATTGTTCCCACTTTGGAGAAAAATTGCAGAATCCCAAAAAAGAGAAAAAAAAGAGCTTATAAAAATGATATGCTACTTTAAAAAAATGATATGCTACTTTAAAAGGGAATGACGATATTTACACTGAAGAGTTCTTATCCCAGTGATACATGCCAGCAGGCCACGAAACATCACCCAATGCGAAGAGAAAATTACTGTAACTGACGTAGCCTGAGTTATACACTGAGCATATTGTCATTCTACAGTGAGACGTCTGCATCGTAGACATTTTCAGACATGCAAAGGCTGTTATATCAAAATTCTTAATAAAAGTGACTAAAGAATGAACTTTGGTATAAGAAAATTAAGCCAGGAAGTAAGAAATAAGTTAAAAGAGTGAGCAAAAGTGTCTGAAAATATGTGTGTGAACATAAACACACAATGTTATGTAAAATGAATAATACTATCAACAAAAATAATAGTAGATATTAATAACAATATCTAAATTAAAGTGCATAAAACAAATTAAAACTAGGATAGCAATAACATAATCTATGGCACAGGTGGCAAACACAAGGCCTGCGGCCCTCCACCTTGTTTTATCCGGCCCGGCACCTTGTTTCTACCTGGCGGCAGCACCGAGCTCCTTGCCCCTAGTTAAGGAGTAGTTACATTTATACAGTCCTAAAATTACGCCCTTCGAAGGCAACCACAAGGCTGATGTGGCCCCCGGTGAAAATGAGTTTGACACCCCTGATCTATGGGATAGCAGTTATCAGAATGCTCATGAATTTAACCTAAAATTAACTGCCCTAGGCCACTTCACTTGACACTTCCAGACTTCTCTCGGTCTTTCCAAACTCAAGATTATGTTCCTTGGTGCAATCTGGAAAATGGCACCATTCCAACCTTTTGCTTTTCATATATACCTTGACCTGCACTCTTCTTTACCTACATTGTTTCTGAATATTTTTAAAATTTTTATTGTGGACACTATTACAAATGTGCACATTTCTATCCCCTTTTTGCCCACCTCCACCCAGCTGCCACCCCCCTTCCGTCTGGCCATTATGACACCATTGTCTGTGACTATGGGTCATGTATGTATGCTCTTTGCTAATCCCTTCACTGTCTTTCATCCAGAGGCTGTGCCACCCCCCCCGCCCCCCAGCACTGCCACTATCTCCTCTGACAGCTGTCAGTCTGTCCTCTGTCTATGTAGTCCCTCAAGATTCCATGACTTAAAGTGCCCTCCCTTAAAGGGAAGCTCTCCATAAAGCTGGTGAAGACTCAGTTGGCAGGTCTGGAACACTGCAAAATGTTCAACTTATTTGCTTAAGGTTTCGTGAATACTGGATAAATGAGGATATATATAGACGTAGGTCCATAAATTTTATATTCTACTCTTTTGTTCTTTTTTTGGAGCTGCTTTCAAATTTTTTATCGGCAGATAAAGGATCATTTCCTGGAAACTTATAATAGGAAATAGGAGTATCTGGATGAAATACTGTCATTCTGTGGTGCATAGACCATTGTTTACTGCTGCCCTTTCTCATTCCCATAGCAGGCACATCTCTACAATTAGCTTATTGGAAATTAGAGCTTTCAGGTCACCCCAAAATAATTCTGGAGTACGGTTTGTGCTCCTGGGCATAGCCCCTCCCTGGGTCCACTCTCTTGGGCCCCTTGAGTGGAGCCTTAGAGAAGCAGGCCCCTGGAGATCCCCTATCCCAACATGGGTGCCTGAGGCAACAAGGACTCCACTATTTTATAGTAAGCTGCACTAAATCAGATGACAAATGAGCCTTGAAGGCAAAAAATCTTAATTAAAGCTTTTTCTACATCCTCTAAATTTAGCAATTTTGTGCTTAAAAAAGCTTCTGATATAAGTATTGCCAGCAGAGCTTCGGTTGTTTTACTTCCAAGTGCACAAAATAACCCTTTCCACCCCTGCACTTTCAGTCTGTGGGAGTCCTTTGAGCTGAAGGGGTTTTCTGGTAGGCTGCCTAGGTACCTGTCTTGTTTTCTAACCCACTCGGCCCCCTTATGTCTTATGACTGGAGCACTTGGTTCATTTACATTTAAAGTAATTATTGACAGGTATGCAGTTACTGCCATTTTATTAATAATTGTATGACTTTTTTTGTAGTTCTCTGTTTCTTATTCTCTTGGTCTCCACTCTTGTATGCTGATAACCTTCTATGGCGTTATGTTTAGATTCCTTTCTTTTTATTTCCTGTATATTTCTTATAAACTTTTTCTTTGTGGTTACCATGTGCTTTATATATACAAAGCTATTTTTATAGCACTATATTATAAGCTAAAGGTTGCATAATGTGGAACATATTCTAAAGTCAGTACAATTTTACTCCCATGCTCCACATTTGTTTTTGTCATTACTTTTTACCTCTTTTGTCTGTTTGTGTGTATCCCTTAATTTATTGTTCTAATGACACATGATCTTTCTATATTGTCTTTAATCTTTGTACCAGCTTTATAGTTGACCGATCCACTGCTTTTACTGTTATTGCCTCTGTGAGTGAGAATTTTTTCTTTTTTATATTTTTTAATTTATATTTTTTATCTTTTCTCCTTAAAGAAGCCTCTTTAGCTTATATTGTAGTATAGTTAATAGTACTCCTGTAGGTTTTTTTTTTTCCTGGGAACCTCTTTATCTTTTCTTGGATTCTCAATGATAACCTTGCTGGAAAGAGTAATGTTGGCTATAGGTCTCTCTGCCTTTCATCACTTTAAATGTTTTGTGCTATTTCCTTGTGGCCTACAAAATTTTTGTTGAGAAATCAGCTTACACAGTTATGGCAGCTGGTTTATGAGCAACTAACTGCTTTTCTCTTGCTATTTTTAAGATACTCTCTTTGTCTTTAACCTTTAGAAGTTTATTTATGATGTGTTTTGGTGTGGGCTTTTGGGACTCTGCATTTTCTGGATGTACTTGTCTATTTCTTTTGTCAGGTTAGGGAATTTTTTCAGTTGTTGCTTCCTCAAACAGGTATTCAATCCCTTACTCTCTCTCTTCTCCTACTGGTATCCCTATAAAGCAAATATTGGGATAGTTGATGTTATCTAGTAGATACCTTCTGGTATATTCTTCATTTTAATTATTGTATTTTTCATTTCTGACTGGTGCCTTTTATATTTTCTGTCTCTTTTTTAAATGCTTTCTATCCCTTTGTTGAAGTTTGCATTATGTTCATCTATCGTTCCCTTAAGTCCACTGAGCATTCTTATAACCAGTGTTTTGAATTCTGTAGATTGCTTGTCTCCATTTCATTTGGTTCTTTTTTTATGAAGTCCTGTTCTTTCATTTGAGACATGTGTTTTTTTGTCTCCTCATTCTCTCAGACCCCCTGTGTTTGTTTCTCTGAATTAGATAGATCTGCTACCTGTCCCAATTTTGACAGAGTAGCCTCATGTAGCAGGTGAGGCCCAGTGTCACAGTCTCCCTGGTCACCTAGACCAGCTGCTTCAACATGGCCCTCATATGAGTAGTGTGTGTCCTCCTTTGGCAGTTGGACTTCGATTGTTGTTGACACATCAGTGGGTGGAGTTGACTCTCAGGGTGCTGGCTCTGAGGGCTGGTTGTGACTATAGCTGATGAGCTGTTGTGTGATGGCCAACCCCAAAGAGCAGGAGTCCCTTTAGTGAAGCTCTGGTACCAGCCATGTCTGCCCTTTGGGTATGTCATTTATGGAGCTGATTAAGTGGTGCTCAGGTGGTACACTGAGTATGTTTTTCTGGAGCCTCTTGGGAGGGGCTCTGATGCAGACCAAGGTCAGCCACCATTTGTGCCAGACACGGAGCCAATTGGTAGGGGGCACAAAGGATCTGTGTTTGGTTGCCACTTGTGCTGGACTTAGAGGTGCTTAGTGGAAGCTATGCTGTGTTCCAAGGTGAACTGTCATTTGTGCCCAGCTGGAGCCCTTTTGGCGGGTACCTCAGTGGGAGCAGGAGCCAGCCAACACTTGTGCAGGACTTGTTGCAGTTTACTTTAAGCTACGTTCTAAGCCCACTCTGGTCACCATTTATGCCAAGACTGGGCCCATCTTCTGGAAGTTACAGTGCAAGTTGATATCAGTCACCAATTTTGGCTGCTTAGCAAGAGAGCGCACCAAGGTTGGTTGCTACCTGTTTGGCATTTGTAGACCTTTGAGAGATTTTAGCAAAGTCTGCAGCATGAGTCAAGGAAGGCCATGTGTGTTGAGAAGCTCTGGATGAGGCTTGAGCTGGAGATCAAGTTCAGTAGGATGGAATCTGGAGCCTGCTAAGATCTCCCTTTGGATCTGCTGCTTGTGAAGCTAATTGCATCCTCCTGTGATGTTTTCTGAAGCTGGCCACTGGTTGTGTTTGTTCTGCAGTCTCTTAAGACAGACTCTGGTTCAGTTGAATATCAGACACTGCCTGTGCCTGTGACTGGCCTTGGGCAACCTGTTTGGATTTACAAAGCAACCCACAGTTTGTGAGTGCCTTTGCTGGGTCTGTCACTCACAGTTTGTGAGTGTCTTTGCTTGGTGTGCATGGGAAGGACCAAGCTCTGTGCCTAGCCCAGCTTCCACTAACACCAGGCACAGGGGCAGGTCAACAAAAGGCTCAAGGCACTCTGAGATCTGCCTCCACGTATCTCTGCCTACCTTGTGGCCCTCTGGGCTCAGTCACTGAAAGAGCCTCTGATGGTTCATGAATTGAATGAGATAGGTTCTCAGGGAGTCACCAGGTAGGAGGTGAGTAGTATTTACCAGATTGATACAGGTTCAATCTTGGTCCCAGTGCTGAGTCTGAAGCCACTCAGCAAAAGTCCCAGGCTATTCCAAGTCTAGCTGCCCCTGCTGGGTACCCGTAGATCTTTGTGGTGGGGCAGAGTCTCAGGGAGTCATCAGGATGAGGCCAGCAGAGTTTATCAGGCTCAAACCGTCCAAGATTTGGTCATGTGAAGGGAAGGCTCTGGACTGGTCTGACATGTAAAAAAAAAATGGCCTCTATCTTAGAGCCACACAGTTCAGTCTGTCCCGAATTCTGCCAAAACCCTAACCTTAGCAGGGTCACTGGGAGTCAGAAAGGTGGGGTTGTGAATCTTCCATGATGGGGAGGCACTGGTCAGGCTTGGGGGCAGGTGGTGTGTGGCCCTCACCTCAGAGCCACAGCTCTCAGTCTGTCCCAGATTCTGCCCAGACTTCCTAGGGATCCTGAGCTCAGCAGGGTGGAGTCACCAAGAATCAGGTGGGTGGGGCACCCATGAGTGTAGGGTTAGCGGATCTCCCCTGTGGGGGAGGTGCTGGTCTCATTCATGGGAAAGTGGGCCCCCTACCCCAAAGCCACACAATTTAGTCACTGATACCCCCTGAATCTGCCTGGACATCTACTCCCCAGCCCAGGCTGCTGACTCCTCAGCAGGGCACAAGCTCTGCAGGGTGGGGTGACAGGGAGTCCACAGAATGAGGCTATTGCATTCTCCCAGGCTGATGCTGTAGTGAGGAGAATACTCCACCCAGGAAAGTAGTCTGCAGTATGGGGCATGACTCAGCACATGCATCCTAGTGGCTGTCCCTTCACCCTCTCCCCAGAACCACAAACCCCAGTCTCTCCTCATACTACTCAAGCGGTCTCTTCCCTTCCTCTGTTGGAGCCCAGGGTGCGCAGCTGCGAATGAAATTTTGTGTGTTGGCTCTTTAAGAGTACACCTGTGTCTCTAGCAAACTACTGTCTCTCTTTGGTGGCTCTAATCCCTGTTGACATTCAAAGTCAGGTTTTATGAGGGTACCTTTTCCCTTCTTTGGTGCCCTGGGCTGGGGAGCCCATGGTGGGGTTGAAACTTCACACTCCTCAGGGAAAATTCTGTAGTTCAGAATTTCAGAATCTCAGCCACCTTCTGTGGTCTTGGGGCTAGCCCTTTTCATGCCTCTGCCCTTCCTACCAGTCTCAATGTGGCTTCTTCTATAAATCCTTGATTCTAAGACTTCTGTTCAGGTAGTGTTCAGTTGGTTATTCAGGCTGATTGTTCTATATTTTAGTTGTAATTCCAGTTTGGTCCTGGGTGCAGGTGAGTGTACCTTCTACCTACTTCAGCACCATCTTGGATCCAAACTGTCATAGTTGTTTTAATTTTACTAACATTATTATTACAAGTATGAATGTTATTTTGCAATGCATACTTTATTTCCACCATTTTTTTGTTTTTATGTTTTGCCTTGTTTTTATTTGAGTGATTGAAATATGATAGGCTGAGGCTGGATACTGGAAAGTATAGAATGATGTTTGTTACCTTATTTGTACAACACATTCTGCTTCTGATTCCAAATTGTAGTTTATGATGAATGACATAGCAAAGGCAGATTTCAAGAGTCACATTCAGAAATTTTTGAGTTATGAGTATGTACCTTTTTTTGATTAATATCTGTACTTTTCTGGTGCAAGTATTACTGACAAAACTACTGTAACCTATCAGTTGCTACTGAAGCCCATGCTACAAATTCTGTCTTTC
>VMDR010025660.1:0-14391 GCA_007922815.1 Macrotus californicus | reverse complement strand
TCTGAAGGTTTGGGTGCTTTTCCAAGATCATGTGGCTGTTGGCAGAATTCAGTTCCTTACTATTGTAGGTTGAGATCTGCTGTCCACAGAAGGCTGGTCTCAGCTCCTATGAGGCCAATGCAGTTTCCTTTCCCAAGGCCCTTTGCCAACATGGATGGTTACTTCTTCTAGATCAACAACAGTCTGCTAAGACACAGTCTTATATAATGTAACAGCAGGGAGTGACTATTCTACAGCCTTGCTCCTGAGTCATAACCTCATTAAGCTAGCAATTATTTCATCATATTAACAGGTCCTGACTACAGTGAGGGGGTTATGCAGGGTGTGCACACCAGGAAGCAGGAATCTTGGGATCATGTTAAAATTCTTTCAATACACCATACTTGATTTAGCTTATAAAATAAAATAAGGTCAGCCCATACCAATAAATAAATAAATTAAAAAAAAATAAAAGAAACTAATAAATTAATTAAAAATAAAAAAATAGTTATTAGGGAATTTAAAAAAACAAATTTACATTGATCCTGTCAAAAGAAATGTTTTTAAATTCTAATATTTTATGTCTGGTGAGGAAGTAGAAACTAATAATCTTTTTAAAATCATATGTCCTATTCCAGATATTTATATGGACTGTTTTATTTAATCCTCATAAACCTACTTATAAGTGACTAAGATAGAGTTTGACCTCAGGTCTCACTCCAAAATCTTGTTCTAACATGGGAGCAATTTTTACATATGTATGTATATTGGGAAAACAAATCACTACACTTACTTTAAATATGAGCTGTATGTCTGAAATACTGCAAATCAGCTCAGGCTGGGGCAAGTTACGTTATTAGTTGAGAGGTTTGGGGATCCCTATGTTAAAGCCATCTTTTCCAAATGGCTGCACTATTTAGAATGCAAAGTCTTGCCTTTTCCCTTCCTTCTCAGATTACTTTGTGACTTTCTATTTCAATACACCACTGACAACAGCACTGAAGTGGAGCTAATGGCAGAAAGAGAAGCTGAAACTGCAGCATTCAAGTTGAAGGTGGATAAACACAGGTCTTCTACTTGAAGAGGCTGATGGAGCTTCAGAACAGTCTTCAGTCCCGACTGGACTGCGAAGTGACCCCTTCTCAGCACATCAAGCCGCTTATCTTCAGCTCTTCAGGCACGAGGCAGTATTTACTAGCAAACCAAAACAAAATGAGTGTTCCTGATTTTTCAAGTATGGATACATTTAGATGATTCTTTGAAATGTGTTCTTATCAGTCTTTATTGATAAAATATTTTAAGAGGAAAAAGTAACTTGAGTAAAGATTTTGGTATCAGCCTTTTTCTGAGTGTGGCGTTTATGTCAATCAAAAGGAAAGAAACTGTTCAGAGGCTTGTCTTAAAAGGCTAGATAGGAACCCTGTGCCATTTGGTACTAGGCCCCGCTGACAGATTTACTGCCTGCTGGGAGCTGCCCCTGCAGCGTGATGAAACTGGCAGATGAGGGCTCCAGAGCAGAGAGTTCCCATGCTCGCGCACGTGTGTAACTGGCAGCATCCAGGGTCATGGGGGCAGGCCTGTGTTTACAGTCAGGTTTTGTGGGAAAAAAATGTTATTTTTCTCTTATCCATCATGGCAAGAAACTCATCTCATTGTTTGGTTAGGAGACATTCCCAAATGACCAAACCAAAGACAAATAGTGGAGCTTGAGAAATAATTCATTGATTATGCTATGTAATAGTTTAGTAGTATGAAAAAAATCACAAGTACCAAAAGATCACACTAGGTTGCTTGCCCACCACGTTAAATAAACAGCACTCTGTGTAAACTAATGACAGTCAGGGGTGGACATGATGATAATTTGTGAGTACCTTTCCCCCTTTCTGCTAGTAGTACTGGTCATGACATATAATACGCAGGATTTCAAATGTATTCAGTTTATAATGAGTTAACATCCAATTTAAAAACTATTCTGGGTAATTGTTAGAGACCTACTGCTGATATGCAATAATGCCATCTACATTTATTAGAAATGGTAGATACATCTAGTCTAGAGGAAAAAGGGACTGTTTTGGGAAGTGAAGCTGTAGATTCAAGGGATCAAGTTGACAGAGGGATTGTGTATGAAAGCAGAGAGATCAAGATAGGAGCTAATGCATGAGCGTGGAGGACTCCGCACAGACGGTGGTGGGAAGCACTTCCTTCAGTATGTATTGATATTCTGTGATGATCTACACACTACTGACTTTCCTTAAGAAAAAAAGTTTCAGCCCATTTCAATAGAGAGCATCTCCATTCCTACCCACTGTTAAAACACATCTTCAATATTTCAAATTGGAAATTAAATGGGTAGTTCATTTTCGGAAGTAAAAAACATCTTCAATAGTTTAAATTGGTAGCTAACTAGTAAGGCAGAAAATTTTTTATAGAAATCTATTGTGTAGTCAAATTTGTTGATAGCTGTTCTGTTGCAAACATAAGATGTCTTAATCCATTTCTTTATTTTAATCTCCATTGTTAGATTAGATGATTCTTACAGCGGGTCCTCTGCAGTCCTTTCTGAGTCTGAGCACCCAGCAGAGCCTGGAGCCGTCCCGTGGGTACTTAGTGAGTGTGCAGCAAGTTGCTGTTTAAAAGGAGACTGCTTAGGCATCCGTGCCAACACTTTTGTTCGCTTGCCGCCTGGGCTCCTTCTGCCATTCTCACTTTGGGGCCAACTTCAAATGTTTCTCTTTGCTTTGATGTACCCAGGGAGGGGCAGCAGAACTGACTTTGCTCAGGTGGGTGTGTTGGTGATGGGGACAGTTTTGACATCACCGGATAATAATGATGAGCTGCTGCCCGGGATGGGAGTTGGCAGATCAGTGGTGTTAAGCTCTAAGTGACTTTCATACTTAACACTTGGAGTATGTGAGTTTTTGTGGTAGACGAGGACGGTGCTACAAGTTGATGAGTTGTGAGGCACTTCAAGGCACAGAGGGAAAAGACCTAGACACAGCGCTTTTAGGGGGACTCAATTGATCTACCTCTTATTCATTGTCTATGGTTAAATGCAAAAAAAAAAAACAACAATCCACCCCACAACACACTAATATAGCACTTTTCATACTATATCGTAATTATCGGTTCATGAATCTCTTTTTAAAAACAAATTTAAAGTTTATTTTCTGTGTACATTTTTGTGTTCATCTCTTTTAGTAGTATGTGAGGTTTACAAACTCCACTAACATGTTCTAATGTATCCTTATCCAGTATTTACTGCCTGGCATTACCAGATCTTCAATAATTATTAATTAAACCAATAAAACAAATGAGTGCAAACTTCTTGGACTGTGTATCAGAAAACCATGTATATTTGTGTGTGGCTTTATTTATATATTATATATAATTTCAAAATTATATATAATTATATATTTTATATAATATACATATATGGTATTTGTGAGTTTTTTGGCTTTGGTGCATAATAGAATAACATTTGGTGTGATGGGTTACTTTAAAAATTTAAATGCAGATAAATTCATGATAAACTGTCCAAGAGCTTTGAGTCTGTAAGACAGATGTACAGTCATGTGCTGTAAAGCTTGGTACCCTCCTGTTTTCAGTGGTTCTCACAATGCTCATTCTCTGCAGACCTATAGTTGCTCCCATATTTTAAGAAAGAACGAGAAAAAATCCAAACATTTTTCACTGAGAATGACTTCACTGTCAATGAAGGGAGAATGGGATTTAAAGCCATTTATATACCTCAATGAGAAAAGAAAGCTCGACCATCTTACATTTTGTTTTTCGTGGAAGTTAACATGATATGGCACTGCTCTGTCAGCTGCCCCCTACAACTCCCACCACTGAGATGCAAAAAGAATTAAACATTCAGGGCACAGTAAGAGAGCGTAGAGGGCGACTAAGATGCACCTGCTCCGGAGCAGGCGGCCTGCTCCTAAGCCAAGAGTTGATCTTGTTTCAGCATCTTTCTTTCAGAACCTGAGAAAATGGGATGGAAGAAGGCCAACGAACTTGCCTTTTCTCACCTGTAAGGGACATGAAGGGCATAGAGCCTCCCATTCTTTATTCCACTGAGCCTATTCTTCATCAGCCTTGATGCTTTATTGCTTTGTCTGGAGCAAACTTTTTATATATTTCCTAAGATGCATTTTTCTTGTCACATCACATTAGGTCATTTTTAATTATCAAATAGTTTATTTGAACCTTCATCAGAGCTACAAGTTGTTTGTTTTACTCATGTTAGAGTTGAGTGGAGTGGAGTGTTCATAATGTATACAGTTGGAATTTTAAATTATTTCTGAATTTGAGCAATACAATGTAAGTATTTTATAATAGCATGAGTGCATATTAAGTTTCAGAATTCAATCTGATAGCTACTAGTAATTAATAGTCTTAACTGTTATTAAATACTGCATATAGCACAAACTATAATCATATTGCATAGAAGGGAGGACTGTGTGGATTTTGGAAATGAGAATTCAAAAATTCTCTATAGTTCACAGCTATTCACAACTTCCTCATCCTCCTTCCACATGGACAAACTAGTCTTCAAGTCTATTTATTGTCCTTAATAATTTAATTATCAATATAATTTTTTTCAGTAAAATATCAAACACAGATAAGTGATAACTCATCTCTATGTTTGTTTATTAAAAAGCTTTGGAGAGAGCTATTGAAGAATTTGTCGGGAAAGGCTTTAATGAGTTTAGCCTGTCACTTAAGACACTGATTCCAGCAAGCTCGTATTGGTCCTGTCAGCAAGGTAACATATAACGTCACTTTTTTTGAGAGAGAGAGAGAGACAGACAGACAGACAGACAGACATTGATTTGTATGTGCCCTGGCTGGGCGCTGAACTGTCTTGGGTTGGGATGATGCTCTAACCAACTGAGCTACTCGGCCAGGGCCTAGCATTACTTTCATTTTCCATTTTGTTGGCTGGTTATGTCAAAGAGAGTGCTGTCTAGTTCTAAAAACCATCTGATTTGTACTTTACTATGCACAAATCTCTGATAGCACTTTTCTTTTCTTTTTTTTTTTTTTGATAGCACTTTTCTAATAAGCCAGAAGATTAATCGAAAAGCTGACTAAGGCTCTGGCTGGGGTGGCTCAGTGGATTGAGCACAGGCCCGAGAACCAATGGGTTGCTCCTTCGATTCCCAGTCAGGGCACATGCCTGGGTTGTGGGCCAGATCCCTAGTTGGCAGCACATGAGAGACAACCACACATCGATGTTTCTTTCCTTCTATCTCTCTCCCTTCCCCTCTCTCTAAAAATAAATAAAATCTTAAAAAAACAAAAAAGCTGACTAAGCAGCTGATACCAGGTTTGAGCCAGAGCCTATGTTAACTTCTTCATTTTCACAAGACCTGCACTAGGAATATGTTGATGCATTAGTGAGTCTTAATGTAGTGAAAGGGAACTTTGTTAACAAAATACCTTACAATGTTTATTTTGCAAGATAATACTTTTGGGGTAAAAGTGAACAAAGTAGAACAATTGTTCCTGATGCAGACAAAGCTTCAGGCTTTCTCAGAGAGACACAGACACAGTTCAGAGGAGATCACTTTCACAGAATCTCTTTGCCCAGGATCCATGTAGGTGGGCAGAATATGCTATTCTGATGGGCACTGGAAGAAAGCTGTGACTTCCACATCACCAGGAAAGACTGTGTGTAAATACTGCAAAGATGAATTCTATTTTCGAAAGCTCCATATTTGGCTTTTAGTAGGTAAATTTATTTCACAGAGACATACTTTTACAGAGTTCTTGAAAGTTTTAAATGAAATATATATTTTTTACTCACTAGATTACCAATTTATTACAAAGATATATACGGGCACAAAAAAGCCTCCAGATGAAAAGGTATTAGGGCGATGCCTGAACAAAGGAGCTTCTGTCCTCTTCGAGGGGGCGGCCTGGCAGTGTGGCCCAAGAAAGCGTTCTGGTCCCCCAGTGGAGAAGCTCTCCACAAAAGGCTTAAGTTAAATATTTGAATTTTGTCCCAAGAGAAGTCCCAAGACCATTTATATTTAAGAATAGTGAACTGGACGAGAGGGAATGGAATAACAATTTGCCACCACTACTAAAGCTTGATGTCCCTCAATTTGTTTCGTGTAGTGACACCACCGTTTACCAAATATTGCTATTAAATACTGAGTCCAGGTTGCCATTGGTCCAAACTTTATTGAAGTTTGAACAAGTTGGTTGGTAGAACTTTAAAAGGAAAAACAAGAATAAAAAATTTCCCAACACAGGAACTGATCTCTGCTAGCAAGGCAGACTTTGGGGATTTTAAAAAGAATTGGGTGGCCGAGGCACTCCCATTTTCCAGTTTGTTGAGCACAGCAGCATCTGGTTGGAAAAATCTCACCATGACAAACATGTGCCTCATGTGGTGACACCTGTAGTGACCTGAGTGGCTTCTGCTTACTGGTGGCATGCTGCGTTCAGCCCCGCCACAGACTTGTGCAATGGGTTGTATTTTATTTCAGAAGTGTTGTTCCTCCAGCGAACTATTTAACAGCTGCATCGACATCTACCATTGCAGCAACGTTATTCACTTATATTTGTACAGAATTTCAGAGCAGTTGTCTTCAAAGTGTGACCCCTGGCAGCAGCATCTCCTGGGAAACTGAGGGAGATACAAACTCCCAGGCCCCACCCAAGACCTGCTGAATCAGATATTCTGGGAGTGGGGCCCAGTCATCTGGGCTTTAACAAGCCCTGGAGGGGATCCTGAAGCATACTAGGGTTTGACAACCACTGACTTAGAGTTTTTGGTGCTTCATTTTGTTGTTGGGTAGTCGGACAAAAACCCATTTTGTTTTTTAGAGGAATCTAAGGCTTAGGAATGTTGACAGATGTGCTCAAGCTCATTCACCTCTAAGTGACATAATTTGGAGTTGATTCATCTTTTTGTTTCAAGTCTTATAATTCTTTCTGCACAAAGCTTGCCATCCGCTTGTCAAAGTGACTCCAGCTGTGAGAACTGGGCCTTGGGGAACAGACCCCTTGGGGAACAGACCCCTTGGGGAGGGTGAATACTGTCTGCAGTTTAGGAGTAACTGGCTTAAAATGGCAAGGTTATTTTACTTCGCTTTAAAAGTGGGCAGGCAGGAACTGTGAATCTTAGCTTAGCTCTGATTCCTGTCAAGTTCAGAAAGTCAAAATCATGGTCCTAGAGATGCAGAGTGGGCATGCTAGTCCTCTAGCGAGATGCCCACCACACTGGTTATGTTATTTACTACCAATCCAGAAATTCCTTATTGCAGGGACAATAGGGTATAAAGGGCACATATGGCTCCAGACTGAGAGTGTGAACTCACTCAGGCTGGGCAATAGGACACACAGTGTGGAGTAGTTAAAACGAGATGATTTAATTCAGGACATACCACATTTAGTATTTGGAAAAACTGACCACAATTTGCTTTCTGTGCTGTTGTCCCTTCAGAACCAGCCCTGAGAAACTACAGTTAGAGCTAAGTTTCCCCAAGTCATCTTTTCTTTTGATCAGAAAAAAGATCATCAATATCTCCTCCTTGTAAAACATGTTAGCATAAAAATATTTTTAAAAAATCTGCATTATATTTACACAGTTACTTCATTATTTTGCCTCTGTAATATACACCTTGAAATGTGAAATACCTGAGTTTCTGAAAAAATCTTGTTTTGGAGTGGAAACAAAAGACTAATTTTACTAAATTTTAAGGGTAAGTCATAAAACATTTCACAACTCCTTTTTGGCTAGCATTTTTAGCAGGTGTTTTCTTCCATGACCTATTCTGTAACTTCAAGCCTTATTTCAGAAAAAGT
This sequence comes from Macrotus californicus, assembly GCA_007922815.1. NCBI lineage: Eukaryota > Metazoa > Chordata > Mammalia > Chiroptera > Phyllostomidae > Macrotus > Macrotus californicus. The sequence continues at coordinate 6,591 of VMDR010025660.1, read as the reverse complement.
GTGTAATAAATTTGAAAAAGAATTTACTTGGTCACTTTTTGCAACATAATATTTAAACTGATGAAAAGATTACTATAGTATGATTTAGTATAGTACTTTCTAAATACTTATTACATAAATTCATCTACATATTTTTGTTTCATTTTCAAAATAAAAGTGTGGTTAATTTCATGTCTTATTGCAGTGAAGATACTGTGGGTTAGGGGAGTGACATGAATTTTCAAAACTGAGTAGCAGGGTGAGCCCTCCGACTTGAAACTCTGTTCACTTTCCACTATGCTCAACCTGCCCCCAAAGACACAATGAGTGATGCTCATGGGCTCTAACTAATGGGGACAGTTTAATGGTAAATGCATAGGGAATTTCTTTATATCTATGGTAAAATTATATTTAAAAAATTAAGAAATAATCTCAGTTAAAAAAAACTATAATATGTTGTTTCGCGTTGTCCTTGAAGTAGAGCAGGATTGTCAAACTCATTTTCACCGGAGGCCACAATGACCTTGTGGTTGCCTTCAAAGGGCTGAATGTAATTTCAACTCCTTAACTTAAGAAGTAGTTACATTTATTCAGTCCTAAAATTATTTCGGCTCCTTGAAGGCAACTGCGAGGCTGATGTGGCCCCTGGTGAAAGTGAGTTTGACACCCCCGAAGTAGAGTAACTATTTTGTGGATAACCTAGCTAACATTCAGAATCCTTTGGGGCTGTTGCCCTGATGACCTAAAACCATGCTATGCAGAAGCTGAACATCCACACGGAACAGCCATAGCTAGGCACTCAAACCACTGCTCCAGCTGAGCTCCCCGGCAACAGCCAACATCACAAATACACTACACAGGTGAATGAAGGGGTCTTCGGGTGATTCTAGCCCCCAATCTTCAAGCCACTGCATTTGATACTGAACAGTCCCTACTGGGCTCTTGTGTTGCAGATTCATGAGAAAATGAGTAATTGGGGTGGTTTGTTATGTAGCAAAAGATAACTGGAAGAGCGCATGCTCCAGAAAATATTTACAGCAGCATTTCATATAATTATAACAACAGAAAAATATATTGCATATATGCAAAATACTTCTGAAAGCTAGACCTCATAAATGTCTAAAATTAATTAGAAAATTATATTTTAGACAAGATAAAGAAAATTGCCATTTCTGAACATCCTTTGTTTTTGTTCTGCACCACAATGTCCAACAGCATTTTAAAGATCTTTACCGCTTCTACTTCCCAAAGTCCCAATTCTACCAAGCCCTTCTGGGTCTCCTGTAGGTCCCTTTTTTGTAGCCAGGAGAAAAAAATAGTATTTTCAAGAAGACTATTTATCCATGGTGCTTCTTTTGAAAGATCAGTACTAAAAATTCTGGATGTAGATAGGAGCTAAAGTGGGCTGAGTGGACAGCCCACCTGAAACAGAGTGCCCTTTTCAAATGCCACAGAATTATGGCTTTAATTTTTTTTAATGTAAAATGTCTATCAGTGGGTGACTATCAATCACAATAGGGACTAATGATTGTGAGGATTGAGAATTAAGTTATCTAAAGCACTCATAATAGTTCCTCACCAGAGTAAACACTATTTGAGTATGTATTATGATTATGATGGCCAAATCTGTTATTATTTATGTAAATATTAAAGTAATGCCCAGTCGTGATTTTCTACTCTGGATGAGGGGGAGATTAGAAAACATAGTAGTATATCTATTGTTCAGCAGACAGTTAGGAAACGACTGTGGAAGCTTTCAAAAGAAATAAACAGTCTGGAGAGATGGTTTTTCTAAGGTTTTAGCGCCCTGGTCAGCCGTTGCCCCTGGAGACGCTGTTGGCAGCAAGTGAGGGTTTCTGGAACACCATGCCGTCTCTGCAGCCCTGCCCGGTGCAGGATTGACCCTGACCTTCCAATGTTGGGCAAGTCTGTTGCTCATCTAATTCTTATGTTGCAGTAGCCCGAGAGTCTCTGACTCTCACAAAAATAAAAATAAAATAAAGCTCTGTACAAAGTTAGAGAATAGTCCACACTGCTCACTTCTGTCACCATCTGCAGAGGCTGGGCTTCCGAAGACCACTGTCAGGCTTGCTGGTTCACCAGAAGGACTCATGAAACCCACTGGAGGTGGTCAGGCTCACAGTCACAGTTTATCTCAGTAAAATAATACGGATGAAAATCACCCAGAGATTCATGGGGCAGAATCCAAGATAGTCCCAAAGCAGCAGCTTTCGGCTACCCTGTCATCCTGGTGTCATGGACAGTATACTTTAGGGTGATGGTGGGTGACAGTGCACGAGGAGTACTGTCAACCAGGGGAGTTCACCTGAAGCTTGTGTGCACAGTTTTTATTGGGGTTTGATTATGGAGTTGGCTGCCTGAGTGTCTGCCCTTTAGTTTCTAGCCCGTCTGGTGGTGGAGCTGATACCTTTTGTTTCCAGTCCCCCTTGGGGTAGTAGATACTGTATGGCCCAACCCCCATTGTCAGGCACATTGTTAGAATGTCTGGTGTGGCCAACAGCCGCGAGTTAACAAAGACACTGTCCTAGAGGTCATCTCCCAGGAGTTGAGGACAAAGGCCGCTCCTCTTGTTGAGTGGGATTCTTTTTACATACCACGAATGGAACTGGCTTAAGTGACTGAAGATTGGATTCACTTTTTTTCCTTACCCCCTGGTAGGGAGAGGAGCTGGTTCTGACCACCCAATAGGTGTAACAAAATACGTGGTTTATTGCCTCCTCTTAAACAGTTGTCACGTTTTGGTGATAACTTTTAATGTTTTGTCAGCAGGGAAGCGGTGGAAATGCGTGGCAGATTTGGTTCAGCTTCTTCAGCAGCCTTTCCAACGTAAATGTTCTGGTTTTCATGCAGGAACCTGAGGTCCAACAGTCATGAAACTGTAGAGCTTCTCTGTCTTCTCTCTGTTACACCAGCCTTGTTCCTGTGTCCGCCAGTGCTGCCTGTTCCCTCCCCCACACAGCATCACCTTGTTTTCTGTCCTGCCCACCGCTGGCTTACCAGGCACAAACATCAATTAGAAAATAATACGTAGAAATAACCTTTTTTCCAAAACGAGCTTAGTGAATGACTTGATTCAAAATTATTAGCACTGAATTATTTGCTTTAGCTGAGGGTTTTTGCTTTACCTTGTTCCCCCTCACTTACTTATTCAGAGTTTATTAGTCTCCTGTGAGGTGCCAGGTAGTGATATGCACACAAATATGAATGCAATATATCTCCTTCCTCCGGGGAGGACCTCATAATAATACACTTGACCTCTCGTCTCGTTTCTCCACTTCTGACTTTCCTGTGTTATGGTAGTCTTTAGGATGGGCTAGAAAGTGCTGGGAAAGTGAATGCATATGTACAGAGGGGTCTCTAAATGATCCACTCACCTCCACTATTGAGAACTACCATTAGAAGTTTACAGTCCGAAGGGGGAGTGAGGTAAATAAATGTCACAACCCTCCAGGTCTAATACTAATAGGAGTGTATTTAAAATGTTACTAATTAAATTAAACTGTTTGGTTAATGTTGTTGGAGTGCAGAAAGCATATTAGGGGAATGGATTGTCTATTAGATTTCCTAGTAGGTAACATTTTCTAAAAACAAAAAGAAGAATTAAAAAAAATAAAGAGATGTCTTCAGTTACTTTTCAAGTTCACTTTTCTCTTTCTTTTATCTTTTTCTGTTTTGTTTTATGAGTCGATGTTTGTCAGGCACTTGGCATGAGTCATTTTTATGATTAAATTGAGTGGTGAGTTTTTAATAGTTATGGGTGTTCTAATTATGGACTAACATATAGTTCCAGGGGAGAATGAATTTAGCTCCATAATAGAAAATTTAAAAATACAATTATTAATTGTAACACCATTCATAGGCATTTCACTGTAAGAAAAATAAGCCTTTTTTCTTTTTCATTAAAAATAAATCTATATAGATGTAGTCTGGAGAGGATGAAAGTGTCGGTTTTTACATTTAAGGATTTGTGCTTCATGAGCCTTGATACATTAATGCTTCCTCTGGGGCTCTTCTGGATGAGCACATAGCACAGGTGGCCCATTGAATTTATAGACACAATAACCGAACAGCAGAAATAAGAGGCCAGAACATTTGTGGCACATGGGATGCAGCTGGCTTGGCTGCTTAACAACCACCATAAATTTCCCGTGACACAGCCACTTACTGAAATACAGGAGACCTTCTTTTTCCCGGGACCCCAACCTACTGCTTTTTTTCCCTCTTTCCTTCTTCCAGCACAGAGCGGGGAAGGCTCTGAGAGCTGCTTTGTCAAACTCTGAAATGAGCAAATTAATTTACAATAATTTATAACATTCAGAAGCTCCTTGAAATGAACACCTGTTAACTGCAACTTCACTTCACAACTTCACTTCACAGCATTGTAAAACTAGGAGGAGTTAAACAGCTTAGGGGCTTGGAAACCTGAAAAAAGTAGAGTGCCCGTGTCTGAAGAAAGTTTGAAGAAGCCCGGGAACTTGTACAAATTCAAGTGGTTATTTTGTCATCTAGATGATAAACACTACTTGGGGGTGGGGGAGAGGGTGCTTTGACTGGAATATCCTCAAGACCATTGAGATACCTATGGCCAAACATTGTTGAGAATGAAAAAAGTGATCACACACACACACACACACACACACACACACACACAGTCTAAAACTTAAAAGACATAGAATTAATCATTGGCATTACTTATCAAGATTTTTCTGCCAGTTCAGTCTAAGCTAGTACCATACTCTACCCGGAGGTGCTTTCGGGCACCACCGTTTCCAGTAAGGGTATGGTCCTGGAAAGAGAGGAGAGAGATGGAAATATGAGAGAAATGGTAAAGCTAGAGAAAGAGTGAGATATGAAGCAAGTGTAAATGAGAAATAAGCAATGAGAAAAAAGGCAAAAATATTGTTTCTTTATCTTTGCATCTTATTTGCAAGCAAGATAATTTATTACTATATTTTTGTTTGTTTTTTTTTCTCTATTATTTTCCCCCAGACTCAAACTTGTAGCCAGACTCTGGTGCCCTTAGGAAGTTTGTTTAGAGGGTAAAAGTAGAAGTTATTTGCAAACAACTTGGGTTTTTAGATGTTTTGTACAAGCTTGAATCTTTAAAGAGAGTGAGGTGGGAACAAGGGAACTTCAGTGAGCCTGGGGTGCACCTGGAGGCCATTTGCTCCCCAATGGGGAAGTGGGAAGTTCTCAGAGGGCAATGCCAACAAGATGGGCCCTGGAGGTGGGTGCTTGGCCTCTGTTTCCAGCCTCAGCCAAGATTCTCTCAAGTTACTTGTGGCACAAGGGCAGCATGTTGCCAGGGCCCATGTGGGCTTGAATAAGGGACATCTCTCTGCCTGACTGGTCAGATGGAAGTCCAGAGGAGCCTTCCTGATGTGCTGACACTGCATGGGACTTCTGGACACTGCAACACCTGCATGGAGTGAGGAATCCCTCCAACAGTGACTAAAGGAGAATTCTCCCCTTCCAACAGGATGAGGATTCAGAGTAGGTTGCATAGTTTCACATTCCTCTTGGCTACGCTTAATTTGTGGGCATGGAACTTCCTTTTTAAATAAGTCCTGAGTTCATTTTACCCATTTCTGGCACCTCATTTCTAGAAGAGAAAATATCCACAGAAGTATGCATACACACAAACATATATGCATTCAGTTATTTTAAACCTGTCTTTTACCACAAACAATTATAGACAATCTAGACAATTTGCTTGGGAATATTATTAATCAAGTTATAATCCTTCCACAATGAGCAATGAAATATAACTAAAGAATTTTGTGGGCCAACTGATTTGAGAACAAGAGCTAAATATAAATGTATCCATTGTTTAAGACAAAAAGTCTGTTTAAAAATTAAGAATACACAAATGATATGTTGGATATTTGATATTTTCATGAGCCAACATAACAGAGTAGTTAATAAACTCGAGCCCTGAGGCCAGATATATCTGAGATTCAACCCAGCTTTCCTTAATGCTCTCTGGATAATACTGGGCAAGTTTCTTAATTTGCTTTTTCCCTTGTTGTGTAGGGTTACTGTGAGGAGTCTGTTAAAGTAGGGTAAATCACTTGAGTAGGGCCCGGTACCGACTTAGTGTTTAATAGTTAGTACTATTAGCTGGTTTGCTTGCTACTAATGAGTCCTGTTTTCAAGAACTTAGGATATACTCTTCTCAGACAAACAACTGATATACTCTCAGCAAGCCATGATTTTTGGTTCATTTAATTTAGACTACTATGAAAGAAACCCCTAACAGAACACATTTCAGTATTGTTACTATGTGTACCCAGCTACATCTATGCTTCTTTAGGATATGTTCTAAGACAAATGATTTACTACTTTAAATTGATATTTCTCTAGACCTACAGTGAAAAACGAGATGTTTTTATTCAATTAAAATATATCAGCACAAAATGTTTTGGTTTTCTTTGTCCAGAAGTAGTAATGGATTGCACTAAATTATGAACCCAGTTTTTCAATTTTTTCTGTTTTTCATATGTATTTTTCTGTGTGTGTATTTGCCTGTGCGTATGCACAGGTGTACCCACATTCGTGCACTTAAGGAGCCTAAAGTTACTTAATTTGTGT
>VMDR010025659.1:0-14383 GCA_007922815.1 Macrotus californicus | reverse complement strand
ATAAAAAACCCCCTGGGGACGACAATATTGATCAGAGAAGAGACAGGACAGAAACAGAAAAAACACGTAGAAATTAGAAATACTATTTAAAAAGAACTGGCAATAACATGAAAAAATGCTTTTGCTATGATGTTTTTTTAAAAAACATGTTATAAACTTGTATATGCCAGGTATTAGTTTTATAGCCATGAGTAAATTAATTTCTATAAATCTTATTTCATTCATATGTAAATGCAGCTATTAGAGCTCTTTCCTTGGACTGTTATAAGAAAAAAAAAAAATCCAGCTAGGACTATTGTACTCTTAGTTCAATGCCTAACTTTGTAAGATGATCAAGAAATAGTAGCCATTTTTTTAAACTGATTTTTTTCTATAACACTCATCACTAACATATTATATATTCCTTGTTAAAAAAATTATTTTCCTTCTAGTCTTCACACAGTGGGATCTGGCTCAGTGATATATTCCTACTATCCAGACAAAAATCAGAATTAAGTATTTTTATTAGACTTTTAGTTCACCTTTTCATTGTATTGTTCTTTCAGTAAAACTATATGTGTATGCTCGACTTCTTGTCTACTTTAATTGAAGATATTTACCACATCCAGAAGAATGCAAGTAACTTTTAAATGTTGAACTGTTCAACACCTCCTGTTTCTTGTCATCATATAATTTCCTTTTACATATCATGCAGAATATTGTTACTTGTGCAGGTAGTATTCTTTCATATTTATCCTATCTTTATCCTTCTATAATCCTTCATTCTTTTATGTGTTTCAAAGCTTTCATCTGATATTATTTATTGTCAGCCTAAGAAACTGCCTTTAGATTTGCCTATAGTGTGAATCTTCTGCTAATAAATTCTCCCAGCTTTTGTCTGTCTGAACAACTCTTCATTTTGCCTTCACTTTTGAAAAGTATTTTCACTAGGTTTAGAATTTAAGGCTGGAATCTGTGATTTTTTAAATTGTTCAAGTACAGTTGTCTTCATTTTCCCCCAGCACTCCCCTTTGCCCGACCCACCTCCACCTCTCACCCTCAGTCGTACCCTCTTTGGCTTTGTCCATGTGTCCTTTATACACTATTTTTTCCAGTGCTTCAAATAATGTCATTTTATTGTTTTCTGGGTTGCACAGATACTGGTTAAAAGTCAGCCATCAGTTTTATTGTTGCACCTTAGAAGGTAATAGATCTATTTTCTCTAGCTGCTTTAAGGTTTTTTTCCTTTATGTTTGATTTTCAGCATTTTGAGTATGAGGTGTCTAGCTGTGATTTTCTTTGAATTTCCCCTATTTAAGTTTCACAGATCTTCTCGAATGTGTGAGTTAAGGTCTTTTATCAACTATGGACAATTTTTAGTCATTATCTCTTCCAACGTTTCTTCTTCCCCATTCATACTCTCCTCTCTTTATGGGTTTCCAATTATATGCATTTGATTTGACCATTCCTCACACGTTTTCTGTTTCTACTCTATTTTCTGTGTTATTCCTCTCTGTGCTTCAGTTTAAATGTTTACCTACTGATCGGTCCCTTCATTCACTACTCCTGTTTTCCATTGGGCCCAAGACTCTATATTAACTTAATAGGTTTTTAATAATGTACATTATGTTTTGTTCCAAAATAGCTCTTTTTAAATTTTATAGGTACTAATCGGAATTCTACAGGTTTCCATTCATTTCAACTATCTTCTCCTCTATTTTAACATTTTTTATAGTCATTTAAAAATTTTGCCTCAACTCTGATATCGGACTAAATGTGATTAAGTTACTTTTATCTGTTGTTTTTTATAGATCCCTATCAACTAATTATTTTTTTAAAAAATAATCCTGATTTAGGATTTTGATGGGATGTCAGTCATGTTGTAAGTCCATAGAGTACCTGAAAGATTTTTTTAAAAAATAGATTCCCAACAGAGCAACTTAATCTTAAATAGGGTGTTTTTGGTAATACATTGTAAGAGCTGGTCTATTTTAGTTTTGCCCTTACTTCTTGGGTGTATCCCTTTGGGAACTTTAGTTAAAAAACTTCAATGTTTATAAGCCCCCCTAAATTGGCAGAACTTGACCTCAATCATGTCTCCTTAGCTGCAGGAATTGATTTAAACCTCTATTTAACTTCAGACCCTTCCAGTTGCTGCCTCCACAGGTCTCTTGATGTCTTGGCCTGCGCAGTACAATCTAATAGTCAGCCAATGATATTAGAGGAACTTTCATGAAGATTTACAATCTTCTTCTTTTTGATTTCCTGTTCTTTAAGATGTCTCCACTCTCAGTTTCCAGTTTCTTCCATAGCTCCACATCTCTGTCCTCTGAGACTGTGACTTCTTCCTTCAACCTGATTCTCCATGCTGGTGAACTGAAGAACACCCTCAGAGTGCCCTCAAAGGAGGAGCCAAGTAAATGTGGAGTTTACCTATGGTATTTGTTTTTCAAGGATGACATTCCTCAGATTTCTGCTTTGTCTCTAGTGTCTTCAAAAAAATTTTAATACATTGTCAATATCGGAGGGAATATAATTAGAACTGATTTCTTTAGCGGCTGCTCAAATCCTCACATGGGTTCCATAATCTTGACAGAAAGAGGAATCTGAAGCATGATAGCAGCCCATGATCCTTTGCAGAGATTAATGTCATCCTCTTCAAGTTTTTAATATATAAAACTCCTACAAAAATCAGAGTATTGCTCTGTATAACCAACGACTAAGGGGGGTGGGATCAAGGGTAGGAAGTGAGGATGGCTGGGGTGAGGGGAACTAGTGGGGGGGAAATGGAGACAACTGTACTTGAATATTTAAAAATTAAAGAGTGACTACTATGAACTTAACTGATACCTATAATCATAACCGTTCTAATAGATGAGGATCCTTTCTTGGACTAGGTCAACACAGCCATTCGGTATGCCACTATTTATCTGACTAAATCGTTCTTTTCAAACCCCACCAATAATGAAGATACAATTCAATTTGTTTTTATATGGAAAATATAGCAGTATGCATTCACTGTCTGAACCAAGAGTTAACTCTCCTGATTTCTGTCATGATATAGCCCACAGGATGTTAAATCATCTTCATGTTCTATAGAACACTGTTAGAAAGCTTCATGAGTGGCATCATGCTACTCAGCAGGAAGCTATGCTGTGATGGAAAGGATACACTCAGAACCAGTTCCAAGCAGACACAGAGTACCACTCAGTTTCGTGAACACACAGATAAGATACCCGTGCTCCTCACCTATGCTGCACCAGTGGTCATGGTTGGTCTTGCATGACATTCCCCAAATCCAGATGGATGAGAAGTGAAAACTCTGATTTGCTGTACAGATGCCTTGTCCAGCTATACCAGGGCAAGCTCCCAGTCTAATTCTGGCACTCTACAGCTTATCTCAGGAGTGACCCAAATGGACAGTGGTGAGAGGAACTAGAAATATAATCTGTCTACTTTGTTTAGAAAGAGAAATGGTCTGAAGTAAGGATACACATGGACTCATTAAAAATTGCAAATATCTTAGTAATCTGCTCAGAGGACTAGAAAGAAATTTGAATATCAAATCCAAGAAGGTTTGGGGTAGACACATATGCCTGCATCTATGCTAGTTGACACGAAGTACATGGATATGTGTGCATCATATCAGCAAACATCACAGAGGACCCACTGCATAGGAGGTGCTCGAATCAGGTGGACAGAATGACTCATCCAGTGTGTGCTAGCCAGCTTCTCTACTCTGTCACTCTTCTGCTTGTGTAATAGGTTCACAAAAGGTATATCCATGTTGGATAACACCTATGCATAGTTCCAACAGGAAGGCCCCCTCTAAGTAAAACGATATAGCTACTGAAACTGAACAGTACACATATCAACACAACTCATTTCTGAGACCTCCATTAAGTAAAATCCCTTGAGGAGATCAGCTGGCCATTTTTTGTCAAGTTGAAGACATTGGATCACTGCCAACCTATCTGTAGGGGGTATTTATGTGTCCCTATTAGATTTGAAATCTACCCTAGATATGAGTTTCCTTTCTTTTCTCAAAGTGCTTCACCAGCACTATTAGGGTAATTATAGAATATTTGATATACTGTTGTAGACTTAATACAACACCACCTCAGACGAATTGGCCAAGTTTAAAATGAAGGAGGAGTAATAATTATCACATTACTACATAACTCTCTGATCTTACCATATGCTGCCCCATGGGGAATTAGTCTAATAGAATTTTAAAGTGATCCATGAAAGGCTCCAATAAGGTTCAAGAAAGACACTGCAAGTTTGGGTTTCTATCCTCCAGGGTGTACTGTATGCAATTAACCAATAGATCAATACATGGTGCCAACTCTCCAACACATGGAAGTCAAGTTGTAGAAGAAGCATTGGTTTCTTTCACCACCCCTCCTAGTGAGCCACTTGTAAAATGTGTGCTTCTCACACTCGTTTAGGTTAGAGGTCTTTGGTTACAGTTGGGGGGATGTGTGCTTCTGTCAGGCGATGTAGTAGATATCCCCCTATTACAACTGTGCTCTGAACACTTTGGACTATTGACACTGTTGTTTTACCTTAATTATCATCATGAGTAGGATTACTGCTACAACATGTGGAAGAGAAAATATCTGGAAATCAGGGCTTCACTGGGGGCTTTTCTTGGTGCTTTGTGTCAGCAACTACAGCCTAAAAGAGTGAAGTGACACAGTGCTCAGATCCCTCGGGACCAAGAGCTGATTCACCTCCACAGGCAAGAACGTACAACAGCCAAAGGGCTTGCAAAAGGTAAAGGAAAGGAGAGTTGAGGGGAGGAGAAAAATGATGATTTGACATGGTCTCAGCATGTTTGCAGCAGTAGGACATGTGGCATGTTCCATGAACTCTTCCACAGCTTTCTGTAAGCTTTTTTATAGAGACTTTATATGACCCCCATCAACAATCAGTGAGACATGAACATGATGTTGGGCAAAGTAGACCTGAGGCATGCAAGTGAAGGACTTTACCAAGCGCTTATCATATCTCTTGAACCAAATCTGAGTGTTAGTGTAGCAGCAGTGGACACTTCCATGATCACAGTGCCCCCAAACTAAATGCATGTCAGGTGACTTTCTGCTTTTCTGCTTCCGGGCCTTCACCAAAGTCATGGGATTCCACTCAGCCCAAGTAAAAATGTAGCAGAGACTTAGGAGAATTAATGTTCTTGGAAGACACCTTCAGCCAGTGGGGGATAGGAGCCAGGGCACAATTCTGGAGGCTTTGGCCATGCTTCTCAGAGATCCTGGAAGATCAAGCCCTATGGCCTATAGCAGCCACTACAGTAACACACTTGTGTAGTGTTTGTTCCTCCTTTTCTGTCTCCTGTTCCTTTCTCCCTCATTCTGGCATCCTGGGATGACTTCCCAAATACACGCCTGGAAACATATTTTGTCTCAGACTTCTTAGATGGGAAGCCAATCTGACAAATGCATCATCTGAGAATAGAGCCCACAAAATTCAAAATCAGCAGTGTATAATCTCAAGCATTTTATTGAACTCTACAATAACAAAATTATTTCAAATTTGCCTCCATCTACTGGGATTGGGGAAATAGGGGTTGATGGGAAAATTGAACCACAGTCATTTTAGAGTTCTGCTACTGCTAGGTCAAGTTCATGAAAGGGATACATAGTGCTAGGACGTTGGCAAATGGAAGTTTCAACTTTTCTTGTCGTTGGTCTTCACAGACTGACAATATCTTCATTGGCAATACTTCTCTTCGTGGTACTATAATGTCTACCAGTTCTCTCTAATGTTTCCCTGCCGATGTTGGATTCATAGGATTATCTCTAGTTCTACTTTATCCCTAAGGATGTAGGAATCTCTGGTAACCAGTTTGCTGTGGTCCTGTACACCTTATATTACTGGACAAACTTTGCAAGGGCTTAGTATGAGGAAAGGGAAGAGCTCCTTTTCTCCTGTACACCAACATATTTTCTTTCATTACTCCTCTCTGTCTGCTTGAAAGGCTCAGGAAACATATTCCTTCTCCAAGATGACAAGATTAATTTACGATGTTTCTCTCCCATGATTTTACTGAGGTTCTGAAGGCTCTGTGTTTCCACAAGGGTTCTGTCTACCAAAACCAAAGCCAAGAGAGCTTGGTAGATTATCTAACTCCCTTCCCTCTTCTGAGGCAATAGGTACAGTATTCTGGAAGTAGGAAGGTGGGAGATGGAAGGAGAAGAAATTCTAAGACAGGGAAAATACACACAAATATAGATTACATCTTAAACAATCTACACGCAAGGCTCATTGGTGTTTTTATTTGTTGTGTTCTCATTGGGGCCTAATCATAGAGAAAATAAAAACATAACTCATTGTTATTTCCCCAAACCCTTTAAGATACTCTTCTAAATACAAATTATATTCTGGTTAGAAAAGAGGGGTGTGTGTGTGTGTGTGTGTGTGTGTGTGTATGTGTGTGTAGCAACAACTCTACATTGTTGTTGGGAGGAAGTGAGGCATGCATTTCACTTCTAATTTACTTGGGCTCAGTTCACATAATCCCAGAGCAACCTGTTCATTTAGAAAAGCGACCAGGCAATTTTGTGTTCGACGTGATAAGTATTCTATAACACCCAGTAGCCTTTATTTTTACTTTTCAAACTTCCTTTATAATTATATAGTAAAGATTCTGTTCCCTATTTCCAGTTTCTGTGCACCACTTATTTTCTCCCCTCCTCAAGTTTCTTTGCACATGACAAATTGATGTTCATCACAGGATGAACCCTGCCAGATGCTTGGAAAATAATCCTACCTCATGTGCAGAATTCTAGGATTCTGTGTGCTGCTTTTTTGTGGGATTGTGGAATTATTCTCAATGATTTTCTCCACCTTTGCATTCATCTCTGTATGTCTTTGAGGTGGCTGAACTCACCACTTACTCATCTGACTTAGGGCATTGTGACAATATCTATATATCTATATTGATCTATCTATATACATATATGACATTTTCAATATGTTTTGGTGAGAAAATAAGTGATGCAAATCTTAAAACTTATCTGAAAGAAAGAAGTCCCCAGGAGGAAATTTCATCTCACTATACACCCATACTCCTTTACTGAAGACCCAATTAAGAGTGCAGAAAAGACGAAAAGAAATAATACACAATAAATGTTAACACAAATATTCCACTACTCACGGGACCTTAACAGCCAGAATTGCAAAAGACTATGAGAAAGATCCATGTAATTATGATTAACTACAAAATGTTTTAAAACATTAACTGCACTCTGAGAAGCACTGATAAAATTACGTAAAAACCAGTAGTGATTTGATATGCCAATTAACACCTATTTCAACCTTAGGCAGTAGGTGTTCACAGCATGAGATGTTTTTGGTTTTTGCACTTTGGGCTCTTTTTTTTGTAAATGGAAGCAAACAGTTTGCTGCACAGAACAGAAAATGGCACTACTTGAATTGCAAATTTCTGATGCAGCTATTTGTTTCCCCTAATATTTTCTAGTGTAACTTGAAATTTGGAGTAGTTAAGCATTTCCAGGTGAAATGCATTGCCCTTTGTCATAAGCACCTTGAAACAGTTAACAAGATCATTATCCCTGTCTTAGAGTTGAAGTAACCACACGTGAAGAAAACTTTAGAAAATGATGGCTAGATTTTATTACTGAGTGCCCTTTTGTCACTGTCCACCATGTCTCTCCGTAATATCTGTTTATTTAGATATAGAGCAAATCCGACAATTTGCCATGATGCTTTCCGCACTAAGCTGGAATCTCTGAAGTGGAACAGGATACAGCATCCACAGTAAGCCTGGCATTTTCACAAACACATTTTTCAAAAGGCAAAGCATTCTTTTCACTAAATGAACAAATGGAGGCGGGCGGCATCAATTTTATCCATAAGATAAGCCATTTACTATGTCACTCAATTTAAATGTTTGGCCATCAGAAACAGCAAGGTTTTCTTTTGCCTGAAATAGTGAAACAGAAATAAAATGGAAATGAATTGAAACCCGATGAATGGTTAATGAAAGTGACCTGCATCCACACTTACTTTGAGGTTAGCCATCAGTGGTCTGACCCACTCTATGAAATATTGGACTTCCTTTAATTATTAAAAGAATTTTCCACATACTCTGAGAAAAGCAGCTGCTTGAGTAAAGAATGAACTGCTTTTTAATTACATGGTAATTTAATAGAGCTCCCAGGTACACACGCAGTAAATACATTGTAACTATACATTCCTGCTGACAGAAATGGCCTGCTCTCTAATGGCATTGCGTTCTGTATGTTGGATGGGTAGCATGGAGCATATTGAGCAGAGTGTCAAAGTACATGTTCATTTATATACAGCGACTCGGGGAAATCTATCGACTTCTGTAATAATATAACATCCAATGCACAAATGTTTAAGTTTTCCCTACACTTACCTTGCTGTTTCAAAGGAGAGTTTTCTCTTTGTGGATAGTAGGAGGGAAAGGGCACCGCTATATTTCGAAAAATGATCTGAATTCTACAATACCTCCCCAGTAACTCAGATATTTTCATTTATAATAATAAAGATGGTAATCGCTTATAGATTTCCTTTTTAGGTGTAAATTTCAAAAAACACTCATAGACACTGTCCCGTTCTTGCAGTCTTACTGTCAGGGGTAAGGAACCAGGCAGAGCCTGCCACCTGCACTGCCTCTGTAGGGTGAGTCACCTGGGGTGGGACACAATAGGCCAGACCTTGACAGGAACAGCCTTTTCACCACTATTGAATCAGCCAGGCGGTGTAGGACTTTTTTAACGCTTATTTTTGGATCAACATTTCAGTAACTCCATTCAAGTCACTGAAAACAGAATAATAAAGCATCCATCCAACCTGACATGGAATTTCATTTGTACGGGAGTCACAAAGAACCCTGGTGCTGCCAGCGTGCACTCAAGACACTTGAGAAGCATGTAAGTGTTTTTGGAAAAACACTTGTTTATCAAGGTTTCTGAAAATAAAATATTAATAAAAAATAAAATCCACACCATTGTGGCAAACAAAAGACCTTGCTCGTAGGGGCTCTAAGCTGCTTGGAAAAAACAGGGAAACAGAAAGGAGTCAAAAGGAAAAGTTTTTCAGTGAGAGAAAATGAGGTGTTTTTGGAGAAGTGGTTATGTATTTACAATTTTGTGTGCTTTTCAACACGACCTATGTTAATTTGATAGAGCCAAGACTATGCAGTTCCTACCAGATGGAATCATCACATCCAGCATTTGAAAGTAATAGATGCGAAAGCACTATATCCATTCTAAAGAAATGACAGTCCCCAACATGATGCTAGGACCTCATGCCAAAGGAGCCACCTCAAAGAACAGCTGTTGTTTCCACAGTGCTTTGCTGCAAGTATTACATCCTCTGTGTGCAAATTAAGCAATATAGACATGCTCGTTGTGAAAACTGTTGTGATAAACGATCAGGAGCTTGGATGTAAATAGCCATGAAAGTAATAACAAACATTAGGGTCATTTAAAAGGCATGCAATTAATTAATTAATTTTAAAATGTGGTTTCCACTGCCACGGTTCATTGGTCATTGGCCCCATTTTACGTATCAAGTAAAGTGCTGGCTGGCTTTTCTATTTTATACAACATACTGATAGACTTTTTGCTGTTTCCACTAAGAACACACAATTTATAGGCACCGAGTTGGTCAATGAGATAGTGTGCAAACTTATTAAAACTCTGCCTGCTGGTGGACCTAAATCTTCCATTCTTATCTCCTTATTTGTTCCACCATATCGTCACTTCTAATTATCTCATTTTTAATTCAAACTTTCTTCTCCCAGATTAATACTTTTATTTATCTATGCAGGTCAGCCTTGGACAATCTTTTTTAAAGCTTCTTAATCCCTTAGTATTTAAAATGTGTATACAATCATGGAAAATGAGAAAATGTAGACTCTTTCCACATGCATGCATAGACAGACTGCGTTAGGTCTTAAAGACCTTCTGCCACACACACATCTAACTGGAATTTATTGGACTTTCCAATTACATAAATATCTGAGCCATTTCAGATTTGGGAGGAAAGCATTTGGATGAAGTTTGAAATGACATTCACCAGGCTCCCAATACTGAAAATTGGATAAATGAGTTGTGAGTGCCCATGTCACTGGCATTTGATTCATCCTCTTTGGACACTAGTACATCAGTTTAGATAAATTCTATCTAATGATTGGAAACAGATGGCAATGGACAGAGATACCCTAACAATTTTTCAAGAACTTAGAACCTACTGGGGCATTGACGAAGCCATAAGTGTGGGAGAACAGGTCAACTACCATGTCCCAGCTCCTTTCTTCGGCTCTGACAACTGTCAGTAGGAGGCCAGTTAGAGTAAATGCCAGGGGTCCTTATAATTATTGACTTCAGAAGTCCTATGTAATAGTGAGATATCAACATGAGTCTCTCTGTCCAAAGGCAGTGATATGGAAATCTAGGGAACTAAGAAAGGCCATAAGAATCCAAATGCTTAAAGAGAGTCTAAGACATAAAGAGTCATGAAAAATAATGTGAAGCATGCAAGAGATCAAATACAGTGCTCATCCATTTCTCAGAACTGTGTGAAAGTTGAAGGGTACATAAGATTATTTAATATGATTCATATAAAAAAGTAAAAGTAAGATTAAAAAAATAAAATATGGGTGGTGAGAGAGGGAGGTACTTTGAATACCAGCCTACACTGCACAAGAACTGGGCTTTTATATAAATAAGGCTGACTTCAAGTTCTTATCTGTAGTTTTTTATGTCCTGGGGTCATTCTTCCCTTTGCAACCCTGTATTTCAGAGGATTTATTGGTCAGCCCTGCTCAGCCTGGACTCACCTAAACTGGGATATATCCCGGCACGAGAGAACACTACAACAACCACCGAAAGTCTGTAGTTCACATCAAGAACGACATTAGTTCTTCCCCAGTCATCCACACAAGCATGAGATGCTTGGCCATTAGTGCTGTTACTTGTGCTGTGGTTTTCATTGCTCTTGTGTTTGCAGGCCCATGCAAACTTCTGCCACCTTATGATGGAGACAGAGCTGTCTGGGGCTCCCAACCCGAGCAGCAAACACTCCGGCATTGATACTTAATCAATGGTGCCAACTTGCTTTCTGGAATTCATGATTGTCAGATGCAAAAACGAGGTTCACAGTGGTTGAAATATGATGCCATCTTGCCTTGCAAAGAGGCAGCATCATTTCTGACAGCATTTTGTCACAGCTAGTCAAGTTCAAAAGGCTGGTGTTGTCTTATGTGTCCATTGTAGCACTTTGGATTTCTAGGAAGTAAGTTGAGTGATATTCGGGGATATTTATTATTTAGTACTTATGCATCTCTTATGCCAGATCACTGATATTTCCTTAAAGTTTTACGATTTGTAAAGCAATTCCAAATATCTTCTTTATATTCATAAAATCTCTTTAAAAAGTTGGACTAGGCACAACTGTTGTGCTTCAAAATCCAAGTTCTTATCATTACAACAAACTGTATTTAAAAAAATCTGATCCTCCTGGCTGGTGTGGCTCAGTGGATTAAGTGCCAGCTTGTGAACCAAAGGGGTGCTAGTTCGATTCCCACTCAGGACACATGCCTGGGTTTCTGGCCAGGCCCCCAGTAGGGGGTGCATGAGAGGCAACCACACACTGATGTTTCTCTCCCTCTCTTTCTCTCTCCCTTCTCCTCTCCCTAAAAATAAATAAAATCTTTAAAAAAATAAAAAATCTGATCCTGCAAAATAAATGTTATCACTCTCCAGCTAGACATAAGCATCATCAAAATAATAATTATACATTTTTCTTACAATTGTCCCTCTGTATCATTCCATAAAACAGATGTCTAAATAATAATTATGGCTGATTTTTAGTCTTTTATAAATTATATTTTGCCAGTTTTATCCTTTTGAAAAAATATACATGGATATATGGTATGTCCATATATTATCAAGCCAGGTCCTACAAAAAAATAGAGACTTTATTGAAGAAGACACAAGACACAAGAAACACTGTACATAGGACAATGATGCCTCAGTCTCCTTCAAAGTAAGTACCTTGGGACCTCACACAGTTCTCCCAACTGCCATCATGTACCCTGTAGTATTTTCCTGAAACTCACTGATGGTCTAAATCTCTTCCCTTTCAAAGGTAATTTTAGTTTTGGGAAAAGCCAGAAGTTACAGGGTGCCAGATCTTGACTGTAGGGGGCCCAAGTCACCTGGGTGATTTGATGTTTCACCAAAAAACTCTGTACAAGTTGATGCATGAGCGAGTACACTGTCATGATGAAGCTGCCAATCACCAGTTACCTATAGCTGTGGCCGTCTGAATCACCTGAATAGTTCCCGCAGGAGAAATGGTCATGCTCAACACAAAATTTGATGCAGATTCATTGATCTACTCACACAGTCATTTTGGATGCAATGCTACACAGTACACATGCTTCCTCAAGGGTGTCTACTACCCCCACTGACCAGTACAATGAGGTCATCATTGTTCACGCATGCACATTCCAGCCCACTCTCCTTGGCTGCCAGGTTACATTGATGTCGTGCAAACCACTCTCATTATATTAACAATGGTCAGACTTTTTCTGACAATACATATCTCAAGATGTTATTTTACCTGGAAAGCCCTTTCACATCAGATCCAAATCTTACATTTGCTCATACTCCACCTTATTTTAGTTGTCTTCCCATCAGCTTCACTCAGATTTTTCATCTCTCCTCCTACTCCTGTAATATATTGGTTGGAAATCAGATCACTTACTCATTTCTGCCATCTAGCAGTGCTATTTATATAACTTTCTCTGTCCTTCACTAGATTATGAGCATCTAGAGGCCAGGGCATTAATTTTTGTGTCCCAGAGTCTAACCAGTAGCTGACACATAGTAGATAATAAATGTTAGATCAAATTTATACCATTTTATCATTGTAGGAAACAGTGTCACATACCAAAGAATCATATACTATATCATGGTCACCCCAATGCCAAGGACCATTTTTTTTATGGTTTTAATAAGACAACAGCCTAGTGCTTTGCCTATAGGCAGGTGTCAATAAATGTATTAATTATAAAACTACAAATGCAATATAATTTTTCATGATGTTTAAATTATGTATGTCTAGGTGGGCATATCTGTTCATTTTTTTATAATATTGATATTATGTATTAAAAAAAGGGACAGGGTTAAGGAGTTCTCACCCAAGAAGAACAGCTTCAGGGAAGAAAAATGCTACCATTTTTTAAAATGCCCTTTCTTATATTCTGCCCGGCAGTGCACTGAAAGAGCATCATTGATCACATCACCCTTTATGGCTTTGCCTTGCTAATAAATCACATGGCTCACTGCCTCTGTTGTTAGTCAACAATGCACACCTCCACACTCGCTGGGGGGACTTGTAACTGTTTGAGCAGTAGCCAGTTTAGCTAATACCGAGGGAGCCATAAACAGGAATTAGAGGTCTCTATAAAAGCTTTTTAATTTGTTACTCCGCAGCTCATTTACATGGTATGCTATATGTCACTGAAAACGCACCTTCTACGATTCAGGGACTGGAGAGAAAACATTATGCGCATCATGATATGTGTTATAAAAATGTACTTTTTAAATCCTCACTAAGGTGGCTGTAGAAAGCAAGAAAAGTAATAACTAAGGACTTCAAGGCCACAGTGCGTAATTCAGAAGTAAGTGCGTCTGTTCCAGGCCGTCTGGGCTGTGTATGTGCATTTCACACAGTTGCCAGGAACACTGGGGCTATGCTTTGCTGACTGACTGAAGAAATTCTGCAGGCTCCAGGTACTCATGAAAAGCTGCCCTACTCTCACTGAAAGAGAGTCCGACCGCTTGCCCTTCCATTCTCCAAATCCTAAAGAGAAATTAATTTTTCTATTTTTTAAGATTTTATTTATTTATTTTTTAGAGAGAGAGAAAGGGAGGAAGGAAAAGAGAGAGACAAACATCCATCAGTTGGCTGCCTCTCACACACTCCTGGTTTGCCCTGAGCAGGAATCAAACCAGTGACCTTTTGGTTTAGCGATGATGCCCAGCCCACGGAGCCACATCAGTCAGAGGGAGGATAATTAGTTTTCACAGTCTTAAGATGATGTTTTCCTTAGAGAACCACCCATGTTCCAGCTTCCAGAGTGGAAAAGTAGAACTTTTAAATAAGACAAAACAAAAAAATCTCTTTACAATATCTTTGTAAATCATTGGGACTTTTGTTAAAATAGTGGATCTATAATTTTCTGGTTGCTTTCATTGTGCAAACCTGCAGAGGTAAAAAATGACGTGCATTCTTAAGCCAAGATGCTTTTTTGTCCATTTTTAAGGAAGATACATTTCAAATCCTCCAGTTTTGAGATTCCAAAAATATGCCATATTCT
>VMDR010025658.1:0-14380 GCA_007922815.1 Macrotus californicus | reverse complement strand
GGGGAGGGGAGGGGAGACAGAGCTGGCTGTTTTTCTTTTTCTGAAACATTTTCAAGCACTTAGAGAAAACTATTTCTCCAGAGGGGAACAGGGCAACTGTGAGTAGGAAGGGAACAGTGCTGCAGGAGCAAGTCCAAACAGCCCTGCAGGACCCTGGCTCAGTGTTTCGTCTTATTTGCACCAGAGAAAAGAAAATACCAAAGGTGGCCCCGAGGTCAGTGACTGACATCCCCTTCCTCCTCTACTTTGAGTGGGATTTTTACAATTTCCCGTGTTTGGGGATTATAGGCAAAAAGGGAAGTTGACATGTGGGACTGACATACAAGAAACAATATTTTGGGAGCAACCTACTTGATATTACAGTTTCAGGGCTAAGACACAGACAGCAAAGCAACCCCAATAGCACCACAGTAACTGTTTGTAAGAGTGATTGCTATTAAAGCAGCCACTGTGTGCTAGGCACTCTGCAATATCAAATATTCATGCCTTCCTAACGGGTTGTGGAGAAGAATGTGTACATTACTTTTAGTGCTCTGATCAAAGAGCCTATTCCTTTGGCATTGCAACACCAGGAGGGCACTGTCCTGGCCGCAGCTCACATGGCGATTGCACCTCAGCGGGGTCGCCATATACTTCAAACACTGAGGGTTCAGAAACTCAGCTGCATCCATTCATCCAACAGTGACAGAAGCCTTGATTGGCAAGTTAATTTGTGACAGTCAAATTTATAAAAGCTTCTTTTTCCTACCAGTGTACTGACTGCTCAGTTTCAGCCAGGTAACCTCTCCTTTCTGAGCATATTTCTATCAATTCCTTAGAAACATTAAGCTTAACACTTGCAGTGTCTAGGATTGGAACAAACAGTAGAAGTGGAAGATGCTGAGAACAGTTTGGCGTAAAAGTGATGAGTGAAATGATGAGGACTCTGGAGCTAGGTAGACAAGAGATGCTCATACTAGACAGGCCCTGTAGATCGACCATCCACCTGACTTGGCAGATGTCTGACTTCAAGGGAAGACAAAAAGAAGAATCGAAAAATTACCAGCCTAAGGATGAAAAAACAAGAGGTTCCATTTTAGGGAAGTAACTAATTAGACCGTGACATGAATTTAGATTTGAACACAGGAACATTAAAGTTCAAGTAAGTCCAAAAGAAGTTATCAATTTAGCACCTAACACTGTAGAATTATTTAGGATTTTTTAAAAAGACAGTTTTTAGAGTTTTCAGGAAGTACCGCAAATATGTAGGTCACTCAGATTTAAAATGTGCTGGGGGCAATAATTATGACTCTTAGTTGTTTGTATAGCACAGCCCCCTCCCACCCTCAATTCTCAATGTCACCCCATTCTCATCTCCCTAGATTCCACTGTGAATTCATGTCACAGAAACTTGAGAAGCTTTGGTTGATGGATTCAGTAAAGCGTGTTTGCTGTGGTTCCTCTCTTCTCAGCACTGGAGAAGCATTACGTGGCACTTAGGAATGCTGTCTTTCTTTTGGGGAGAATGTTTCCCTGCTCAGATTAGATTCTAAGTGTTGCTGTAGGGCCCACCTATAGGCTTCACTCTACCCCCTTGTGGTGCAGAGGAGAAAACCTAGGGGAGCTGAGACGATAGATCTGGTAGGTATTTCAGGGTCTATAACCTTGGACACAGCTGGGAGAGGAAAAGAATCTTATATACTGTGGGAAGGGGAGATGACTCCTTTCCCACAGTGGAGCTTCCAAACAACCTGGAAATGTCCATAGCCCGGGCATCTTGCCATCAAGAACATGAGTCAGGTCCCTGAGGCTCTCAGACTATATGTCCAAAGCCTTGTTCAGTGCATTCTCTCTCTAATCCACTTGAGAATCCTCAGAACAAAATCTCACCATAGCAGAAAACAGTAAGGACTGAGTTAGTACTTCTAGCTAGAGGGAAACTAGGAAGTCTTTCCTGTGACCATCACTTAGTCAGAAATGCTCCCAGGACCTCCAAACCTATTATGCTTTTCTCCTTGTGAAAAGATCATCGTAATAATGAATAATAGTGGCATGATTATTATCATATTACTAGTTTTATCTAATAATAGCAATAGTTCACAAACTGTATGCCAGGCACTGTGCCAAGAACATTTCATTCACTGTTAAATTTAACTTTTGCAGCCCTTTTTCATAATTATTTTCATTAGGTATTTTTTGTCCCCATTTTGTTTACTATTTTGTAATCCTAGACTCCCAGAAGGGAGAGCTATTTTTATGCAATCCAGGCTAGACTCAGCCATGAACTTGGCTCTCCATGTTATCTAAGAATAGGTCTGATTTCAGCTAGTTTTAAACTGACCTATCAGTTATATCTTGGATTCTTTAACTCTTGAAGTATCTTCCACAATACTCATTCAAAATGACACCTGATCTTGTATTCTGAAGCCCACAAGATTCTGAGAGTCCTTTCTGTCCATGTGAAACTATTAAATCCACTTTTTTCATTAATTTCATTGCACAGGTAGCAGACACTACTTTATTCTAAAGTTACACAAGGAGCTAATGATTTCCCTAGATTGTCTTGAATTTTTAAAAAATCTTGTGTACCCATATAAGCACCCTCTTTTGCCCAACTGGACAGCCCTATGAGTTTCTGGGAAGTGCATATTATACTCTATCAATCTCTACTTTAAGAATCAGTAAAAAAAAAAAAAAATCCAGCTATTCAGCAAAAAGCAAACGATGAATTGAAAAGTACAATGCTACATGAAAGTACTCAAAATCTAGATTCAGAATCTCTTCCAAATTTTTAAGTAGTATGTTAAGTAACATAAGAACATATCATTTAACATTTCACATCACAAGTTTGCTTAGAACAGATCTGTGCATCTCCTACTCCACATGGAGTTGGCAATTCTAGATTGTGAATTTAACATGACATTTATCCACAAACACTTTACCCACAGGCAGCTGGGTCTTGGTTTATGTAACATGAGTAAGCAACCTGAGTAAATGACTAACTGGCGGGTGGCACAAGCAGCTTTCTACCTTCACAGCGGGTACCACTGTGGGAGTTCTCAGGATAGAAGGCACAGAGGAAATCCACAGGAGGACAAGATAGTGCCTTCCCTTGCAAGTCAACACAGAAGAGGCTGCTGTGCCGTGCCTCGTCAAGAGTGGCCACAACCCATACTGTCAGTGAATTTTTTGTTTTTGAACAATAAATTTAAAAAATTCAATAGGCATTCCTTTTACGTCCCAAATTCCTTGCCATGCATTGCCTAGGCATTCCTTGCATCTATTCAACCAAATTGTTCTATTCAGTTTTGAGTCCTTTTTCTACCAGACTGATGGACCTTGGAGTACAGGTAAAGCATGCTATGACTAATTTCATCTTGATTCTGGTGTATTTTAACTGAAGAAATGAAAAGTGCTATTGCAGATGATACATTCTCTGCTCAGAAGTCCTGATGCAGTGCACTGATGTGCAAATCACAAGAGCTAACTTTGTGTCTTAATGGCCCCGTGACCTGCATGAACAGTGGCCAACTCCCCAGGCCTAACCTTCTAAGGCACGTTAACCACAGAACCTGAGGGTTGAGAGCAACACAAAGAGTGTCTGGCTTTCTGGGAAAACTAGTCCCTCCCTTGAAACCAGATCCACTCATGCTTAGCTTATTTATATCTAAATTTTGTTTTTTGAAGAATACAAAATTAAACCACTTGTAAGGGCATTGTTCAAATACTTTTCAATCTGTGGCAGTTTCCACGTTTTTCATCTCCTCTTCACGCATTTTTCCTCTGCAGAACAAAGGCGCACTTGAGGGGAGACAGATGGGGCAAACATGTGGAAGGTGGGGGCTGCTTTAATGGCAGCTCTGGGGAAGGACAAAAATGGGCTCTCCTCATTGTGTTCATGGAGCGCTAAATACGAAGAAGCCAAGCTTCTTGAAGACTGCAATGCTTACGGCAGCTCATATCACATTGGGAGAAAGTGTTCACGTTAATAGATCATGTAAGAAAAGGTCCAAGAACAGCACATTCAAGGCCAGCAGAAATACTAGCATATAGATTCAGATATGCAATTGCACTATTTGCATGAACACACAGGAAAGTGAGTTTTCTTTTGGTTGCCAGCAATTTTGAGAGTGCATTGAAATTTTCAAATTGATTGGAGACATTTTACTCAATTTTATTTCTCAGTGCTTTTGTGTCACTTTTTCTTCATGATCTGTGCATTTTACTGATTGAAATGCTTAAGTGTTTATTCATTTCAAAGGAACAGGTCATTATTATGAATTTTCTTTTTTGAAAGAATAGTGTCAGAACTTGCCAATATTTCTGTCTGTTTTTTCTCTTCATATATCCTTCACTCTCTCTCTCTTCTCTTCATTACCCTTCACTCCTTTTATCTCCCTACTCTTCCCCCAGGCTACTTCCTATTTCTGCCATTAGAAACTTTTTCAACATCTGGTCTTTAAAAAGGATCCCCCTTTAATCCTAGTGCATTCTATGGAGAATCATCTTGCTACAGTGAGAGCAAAATTTCCTATGCATGCTTGGGTCTGGGACAGGGTGCAGGGAGAGAGGAAGTATAGCCCTTTAATCTTAAAATTCAAATGCTGTTCAGTAGCACCGCACCATCTGAGCTATCTGCAAACGGTAAATAAACCCAGCTTGTAACTTAATGATCCTTGTGTTTGTGTGTCTATGAATACATTAAGAGCTCTCAAAGAAAAACTTGCGTAATCATAAATAGCAGACAGCAGTGAACCATAGGCAGTCACACGGAACAGGACGCAATTCTCCCAGTTTGTCAGTGTGGGCATTAACATGGGTCCTCTGCCCCGTCAGCTTCCTGTGGCAGCACGGAACGCACTTTAGAAGCAACTGTGTGGGGAGAAGTGGAAGGGTCTTCATTACATGTTGTCTTCCCTGCAAAAATCATCTGCTTGACTTGGAATTGATTTCAAACCTAGGTTCACGTGGCGCCTGCTATACCACAATAAACAAATAAATTAGCTGCTGTGATATGGAAATTTACACGATTCGTTGTACTTAAAAACTGTTAACTGTGAACCTATTAATTGAAAACCCCAGGAAAATCATCAGCATGTCCGTCAGTGAAAAAACGAATCTCTTGTTAAAGTGAATTTGTAACGAAATAAAGATGTATTTTTCAAATAAACCAGTGCCTCAAGCCACGCAATATATTTTTAACTTCTTTCTTTCGGCAGCTCGTGCTTTGCTGGTGGACTACACATTGATTTGTTCCCCGAAAACGTGTAGTTTAATATCCCTGCCTTGTTGTTTTCACTGCTCCATGCAGGTTATGTTCATTTTTGTCAGTCTTGGCTTTTTGCCTCCTGTCTGGAGAACTTTAATTAAAATGATCTGCCAAAGCCTGAACCCCTTAAAGGGAGCGCTTCGAATTCTAAGCTGCATTTTCACCACAGAACTCCCCAGGAACAGACGCCTTCCTCCTCAAACATATGTTCTCAGGGGAATGTTCTTCTAGAAGCTACTGGGATGTGCTTGGACTAAAACTAAACTCTGACAGGAAAATGACAATGATTTTTACATCCAGGCAATTAAGCAGGTGAATTTCCAACATTTGGCCAGGTAGAGCTGGCCAGCCCACATCATCTGTTAGCATTTCTATTTGATCTCTAAGAAGAGGTTAGTAGAAGGTGATGCTGCCTCTTCGCTGTACCAGCAGGCTGATCCCATGGCCTCTTGCAGCTTGTCTTCTACAGCTGTCACGTGCTGCCCGTGCTGCTGCTGGGTGTGGGGGTGGAGTTCACTCTCCTTGAAGAACAAGGGTCTGAGATGGTAACATCATGTGATGATAAAAATATGAAATCTGGCTAAGATTATGTAGATAAAATTCAGTTTTAAGATTTTTAAAAGTGTTTTTGTTTCATCAAGTTATTTTATCAATGCTGTTTCCTTTGTGTATCATACAGAAATCTTCCCCTTTATTCTCAAACTTTTTCCTTGTATTTTACACTTCTGGTTGACTTATCACGAGCTACCGTGAAGTGGAAAAGCCACCTGTTGCTCCTGATTTCTTCCTTCCCACAGAATTAATCCAGAGAGGTTGTGAGGCCAGAGAGTCAGGTGCCTGAAGGCTCTGTACACTCACCCCCTTGCCTGCAGCATGCCTCTTGGCTTGGGCTTCTGCTTTCAACAGCAACTGGGCGTCAGCAGGATGTTTGGAGCAAAGAATCAAATCACTTACAAAGATGCATAGAAATCACATGCATGGTTTGTTAGGGCCTTGAATACACCATGCTACTATAATATACTCAACCCCTCAAATACAGGCATTTAAATATTCTACTGATCTTTAAATATGTCTCCAAAACTGATTCACTAAAGCAAGCAAACAAACAAAAACCTCCATATGGGGTTGAGCATCACAATTACATAACTCTGTGTGCTTACTCTTACTTTCCCTCTTTGTAGAAAAGCTTAACAAAAATATATTCTTATGTAATTAGATTCAACAGATTTGGAAAGTTGTCAATCAGATTCCAGTCAGATGTGTTTTTTTATAAAATGACTCCAACTTTTTGGCACTACTTTCACTGAGGGGCGGGTGTAGGTACTCTTCCTTTGAATTAAGGTGGGCTTATAACTGCTAAAACCAACTGAGTAAAATGATGCTTTGAGACTTTTGAGGTTAGAAAAAGTCATGCAGCTTTCCCTCTTGTTCTCTTGGAACCTCTCTCCCTGGATGCTTCTTCTGGGACCCAGCCTCATGCTAGATGAGAAGCCTGATCTATATGGAGATGCCACATGTCAATGTTCAGGGAGGGCCCAGCTGAGCCATGTGCCAGACATGTGGGTGAGGGAGCCTCCAGATGATTTCAGCCCCCAGGGTTTGAGGTCCCTGATGGCCACTCATATTTTCCCAGCTGAGGCCCCAGACATGGCAGAGCAGAGACAAGCCACCCCTCTGTGCCCTGTTCAAATTCCTAAGCCATCACCAGTGAGCATCAATGAAATGGTTGTTGTTTTAGGTAACTACATTTAAAGATAAATTGAACATGAGAAGTAACAAAAAAGGAGGAACAAAAATAGGAAGGGTTTAATACATTCTAGCCAAATGATTTGAAAGGGGAAAATATACTCAAAATCCATTGTCATATCCTGGATGGTAGTCTTAGTGACTTAGTTGAAGACATAGCGAGGGTGGCTTTATTCACTCTGCAGCTCACACAAGGTCCAGAAGAAAAACAGAGTTATGGATCTAGCTCAGTAAGTTCATGACAAACTGATATGATGAACCAAACAACACAAGATAAAATACAAAGGGGAAATGTAAAATCTTCCACCCGTGTTAAAAAATAAACAGGCTGAACAATGTGATATGGAGAAGATGTGACTTAGTACCAGCAAAATATAAGAGGTTTGCATGTTGATCGTAAACTTCACTTAAGTCAAGATCATAAGGAAGTTGCATTGAAAAGTAAGGTGGTATGAGGTCACATTAATAGAAAGGAAGTAGGCATAGGGAATTGGATGGGGCACCAGATAGTTCTTCTCTGCTGTCTGGAATTCTGGGAGTTCTTTTTCATTTGGGCCAACAAAATGGCCAGACCACTTGGAGCATGCACCATAGTATAGTGAAGGTAGTTGTGAAAACGTGTTTCATGGAGAAGAGATGGGGAATCTGGGGTGTGTACTGGGAAAAGAGAAGGTACATGAAATTCTTAATATCTATCATCAATTTTATGGAGGCAAGTAAAGTGGGAGAGGACTTCTGTACAGCCTTAAGGATAGGACCTTGAACACTATGAAAGCTCCAGGTAGCTATATTGTATCAACATAAAGAATTTTATACCATTAGAGTTATCCAAAACTGGATTTAAGTGCTGAGAGTAGTAGTGAAGATCTCAAAATAAAAAGTACATGTCAGAGATAGCATAGAGGGGTTTAAAAGCTAAATAACTTTAACAGTCATGTAACTATTGAGGTTCTCAGATCCTATTGGAGATCTCCTATAGTTCAACTTGTTTGAATAAAATGTCACGTATTCAGTCATTTGTCCATTTATTCAACAAATAATTATTAAGTGCCTATGAGCTAGGTACTGCACCAGGCCACGTAGGGGAAAGAAGAATGATTAGAATTTCAACCCTATCTCCAGAATCTCATGGACTGGACAATGGCTTGAAGCAGATATCGGAGTTAAAGGTAGAAAAGAAAAACCTGCAAATAACAGTCAAATTTCTTTTAATCACATGTCAAGTGTAGTGCACTGATACAGAAATTTTTCACTGCTGCATTTTAAAGGTATACTGAGGTAGACACTGATTCTCAGTGTAAATATGAATCTTATATCACTACCTTATTTGCAACAGCTCTAGGCTCAGTGTTTGGGTTCCATTTGAGAAATATATGAAATCTGTGTTGACATTTTGTTTTAGAAGCACTCATTTAGAGTTCCCTAATTCTCAAATTTTCTGATTCTAATCCCTAGAAAAAGAGACCCGAGCAATTAGAGGTAGTAATGAATTGGGGAAGTTATTTACTGTGGCTAAAAAGAAATAAATAGAAAGGAGGAGATCCCCCAGGGTGTTCAAACCAAACACAAGATCACAATATTTACCAGTACACTAATACTGTGCCGTTAATTGTCACAATCACCTTCATGATAGTCATATTGGCTTGCCTAGAACTCTCAGTATCATAAATTTAAGGAACTTACTTAAAAGGGTAGTTTAGTTTCAAGCATATTGAATTCATAGTCATTTTTTCTCTCAGATTGCTGCAATGAAATCTTACTTTTCTCACTCACAAGTACAGACTACTGGGTGCTATGACAGTTGACATCAGGGATCTTCGTTGGCCAGCTGTCAGAGGTGTCTGTCCCCTGGAGGTGGCTGCATATGGAAGTGGCACATGTGTGCTGTCCCTCATGGCACAGCAGCCGAGCGGGCAGAGCTTTGGCTTTCCAGTGCAGTCAGCTGCCGTGCACCCTCCACCTTCTCTTTTTATGGAAAGGTGGACAAAAGGTGGCAGAGAAAGTCTACGGTGCTCTTGGCTTTGGGTTTAAGCAATTTTAGGGTTATTTACTTCCACTTCTTATCCACAGCTGGAATAATTTATTAAACATTGCTAAAAGGTGGCCATTCCGACCAGAGGGAGAGCACTACTTTGGGAAGACTCCTCATTCTTTTCATGAATAAGTTCTCTGAATATTGAAATAAGGTTGAAATTCCTACAGTAACTCATGTGTCAATGACAGCCCTTCCCTCCAAAGTCTTTAGAACATATGAAAAGTAACTAATATCTACTCCCCTACCTTTAGTGTTTTCCATTCAAAGTAAACAAGCATCATCCCTTAAATTAAAAAAATAGGTAATCTAAGTATTACATAAGTGTCATATGTTATTCCACATTAATATATCTTAAAAAGTGTTCACCAGGCTAAGTCTAGTAACAATCTGTTTTCATACAAGGTTGTTACAATGCTATTGACTATATTCCCTATGCTACACATTATGTCCTTGTGACCTTTTATTTTATAACTGGAAATGTGTACCTCTTACTCCCCTTCACCTATTTTCCCCCTTTCCCTCAACCCCTTCCTCTCTGTCAACCATTAGTTTGTTCTCTGTATCTGAGATTTCTTTCTGTTTTTTGTTTGTTCATTCATTTTTTTTTTAGATTCCACATGTAAGTGAAATCATATAGTATTTGTTCTTTTCTGTCTGACTTATTTCACTTAACATAATACCCTCTAGGTCTATTCATGATGCTGTAAAAGGCAAGATTTCATTTTTTTTGGCTGAATAATATTCATAAGCCATATCTTCCTTGTCTATTCATTGATCAATGGAGACTTAGGTTGCTTCCATATCTTGGCTGTTGTAAATAGAGCCTTGTGAGCATATGGATGTCTATATCTTATTTGAATTAGCATTTTTCTTTTCTTCAGATAAATATCTGGAAGTAGAATCACTGGGTCCTACGGTAGTTCTATTTTTAATTTTTGAAGAACCTCCATATTGTTTTCCACAGCAGCTATGTCAATTTGTAATTTTACCAACAGTGCATGACATTTCTCCACGTTTATGCCACCTGTTTCCTGATCCCTTCTAACATTTCTTATGTGGCCTGATTTCCATCTTCCTGTCCTCACCGTTGCTTATTTGAATACTTTCAAGTTTGCTAATGTTCCTCTTATGTGTTTTCCGGACTTTAATACACACTGCAGCCAAGTTAACCTCTTCAGCACGCCATACAAACTACTACTTCCTGAAATTAGGCTCGTTCTTTCTAGATTTGACCTGTTTATCTTCTGTGTCTTCATTCCATATCCACTAAGGCCAAAGACCTTCCTCCATGTAGACATAGATCCATTGTTAAAACTGCCTAATTCCAACTAACCTCATTAGCAAATCGTTGTTTTTTTTTTTATTTTTTAAAGATTTTATTTATTTATTTTTAGAGAGGGGAAAGGAAGGAGAAAGAGAAGGAGAAAAACATCAATGTGTGGTTGCCTCTCACATTCCCAACTGGGGACCTGGCCCACAACCCAGACATGTGCCCCGACTGGGAATAGATTCCACAACCCTTTGGTTTGCAGGCCAGTACTCAGTCCACTGAGCCACACCAGCCAAGGCTGCAAATCATTGTTTATTTATCTTCTTCCTAAGGATATTATCCATGCATTAATTCAGCAATTATTAATTGAGTACCTATTCTGTGCCAAGCATTGTCCTACACTTTGTTAAATAAAATCTTTGCTGAAACCAACTTATGTTAAGACTGTGGTGTGTTCAAGGGGAAATGAGCTGATTTTCATCTGATTGAGACCATGCTGCTCTTCAGGCATCCCACTTCCTCTCAAAGTATTCACAAGCCCTTGTATGAATCACCTATTTTGGGGATTGCTGTGTGTCTCTACTAAATTACCAAACTGGGGTTCCAATTGCCTCTTTCTCTGCTTTTTAAAAATCAGAGTGTTTGTCTTCAGTCTCCTGACTGTCAATCAGTAAATTCTCATAAACCTTGGGATGTAATTCCGGAAATGCGTCTGAACCCACTTTAGAGGACAGATGATCTCAATGCCTAACTAGCTTTCCATCCCTCCCAGTTCTTGAAGGAGAATATGGAAACAAAAGGGGGCAGGGCAGCTCTGTTCTCACTGACAGCTGTTGACTGCACACCATCTGTTTCAATCATGTGGCATGGCTTCTTTCTGCCTCTTCTCCAAACAGAAGGGAAAGTTGTTTCTGTTGCCTTTGCTTTCAGCTTTTCCCGACACATGATACTCTTAGATAATTTTATTGAGTGTATTCTGGTTCCCATATTTTACACATGCACTTTTATCAGGAAACACTGTAGAGAGCAGCAAAGATTTCTTTTGACACTGACACCCTCATTTTCCTCCTCAATGCAAGCATGTACAATTGTGTTGTCAGAATTCACTTTCCTCCTGGATCATTCCCTTCATAATGAATCACAATTCACATTTATAGTCTGTAACTAACACTCTAGAACATATTTTTTTTAAGTCTTCAAAATTCACTTTCCTAAAATCCAATATTTATTCCTACCCATCAAATATTTAATTTCCTTGCTCCTCTGGTCTCCTCAATGATACTTTCACTTAATTCCAATGTCTCTGTCATATTTTTACCCTCAACAACATCAGAACAAGTCTTGATTAGTCTGTATCTTCTGAACCAGAGAGTTAGCAGTTAGGAAAATCAAGACTCAATCAGCCTCACACTGTAGTAGTAATAGTAGTTATGTAATTTAATTCCAACAACCTTCTGGAGATGTAGATATAATTATTTCCATTTCACAGACGAGGAAACTGAAGTTAGCAAGGATGAACCACTTGCATGAACTCAGGTAGGTTGTTTGGTAGAAATCTGTTCACGAAATCTCCTTCTTTCTGGGATTAACCATGTTTCCAGCCTCCTTTAACTTCAAGCCAATGGAATGTGAGTGGAAGCAATGCATTCTGTTCTCAGTCTGACCCACTAAGAAGTTCTCCTCACCCAGGCAATGCACATCTCCCTTTCACTAGTGTGTTGCAGAGGCAGGCTGGGCCTAGAAGCTGAATGCAGAATATGGCACAGCTGTAAGAAAGAAGGAAATTGGGTTACTGAAACTGTGCTTGAGAAAGCACACCCCCATTATTCAAGAACACTCTTTGTGAACTTTGCATAAATAAGAATGAATTTTTCATGAGTCATTAAAGCTTAAGATTTCATCTGCTACAGCCATCAATATTACCCTAATTAAAACAGTAGGAGCAGTTAAAACTATCTGGAATATCTGTGCCTAGATACCTAACCACTGGTACTCAGATCCCCCTCTACAAAATGGGGAAATAGTAACATCTCCCCATTAGCAGCAACTCATAGTGTTGCAGTGGACGTTATATGAGATAATGTGGTAAATCATGTAGCAAAGTGCCCAGCATTTAGGATCTACTCAGTAAATACACTGCAATGACAAGTATCATTAACACATTGTTCTTCCACGGATCCATATGTGCCTCTAGAACTACTCTATAATCCTTTTAGAGTGAGACCCTCTGTGCCATCTCCTCGACTGAGCAGTCTACATCACAACCCCAGCAAAGCCTTCCTAATTATCTTTCCTTTAACCTCTCCAGAAGTTCTTTTCTGTGGTTCCTTCCTTAGGTAAATACAATTCTATATAGAGGAGTGAAAATCTATTTTTATTGATTAGTATGTGGGTAATCCCTTTATTTCAGATAAAGTATACTCTCCCTTCTTTGCCATTGCCATAAAGCTCATATTACCAGATATAACAATACATTGCTTTAGAGATAAAATTTGGCTTTTGGGCTAAAATTTTCAGCTTTATCCCAACTCTAAAACAATCACTCCACTTATGGTATATAATATTCTTTTAGAGCAGTACACCTCAAACTTTAGTTGGTAGACTAATCACCTCGAGATCTTGTGAGAATGCAGACTTCTGATTCCAGGGCATGGGGTGAACACAGAGGCTTTGTAGAATCACACAGCTCAGTGATGCTGCTGCTGCTGCTGCTGCTGCTGCTGCTGCTGCTGCTGCTGAGCCAGGGCCACACTTGGCCGAACAAGACTCTAGAGTTTCATAAAAATATTCATCAGCCACCCATTGGTTTGCATTTCATTTAACTCATGCCAGGTAATAAACTCATTCTGTGAGAAAGCCAGAGAAAGAAAAAAACAAGCCATTCAATAAAGAACAGAAATGAATAGATCTATTAGGGCCAGAATAAGAAAAGTCAATGCAGAAAATTTTTGAAATATTTAAAGAGAAACAAAATCTCATAGTCTTTTAACATATCATATAAGGAAATAGAAAATATATTAAGAACAAAAAAGGTAAGAGAAAAATGTTGTCTTTTATTATAACAGTAGTTCTCAAATTCTCAAATTTAGCATGCAGCAGAATCACCTTAATGCTCATTAGAACAGACTCATTATTCTGTGGTTTAAGACCACCTGAAAACTACACTTCTAGCAAATTCCCACATAATGCCAATGCTGCTGGACAGAAGGCCACACATTGAAAAGCTCTGTATTAAGGGATGGGGAAATTGCTGGCAGATTATACCAAATGTCAGTCCATACCAGGGGAACCCTATAATAGAAGAATGGAAAATGAGGCAAAAAAGAGAAACTGAAAATCCATTCCAGGCCCTGGCAACTGAACTATACACACCTAAGAACATGTCCTGAGTAATTTCAGGATCATCAACTATCATTTTAAAGATTTTTTTTGAAGGGTAAAGGACTTGACCAAAGCTGGAATGGAATAAATTAGTTTCTTTTTCTAAATGGAAAACAGAACGACCCTGAAAAACCCTGGACTTCTAAGTTTAACTTCTCTACATAGGAAGTTATGGGGAAAAGACAGGAAATAATCACAAAGTCTACTGTCAAGCACCTTGAAAAGAACTGGCCATTGAGCAATGACAAGGATAGTTTTCCAAAGAAAACTTTCTTTCATACAGTCTTAGATTTGGAAAGGATCTTAAAATCACATGACCCAAACAGCTGATTTTAAGATAAGAAAACTGATACACAAAGAGATGATTTTTTCTTCATTTTTAAAAAATATATTTTATTGATTATGCTATTACAGTTGTCCCATTCCCCCCCCTTTATTCCCCTCTGCCCTGCACACCCTTTCCCACCCACATTCCCCCTCTTTAGTTAATGTCCATGGGTCATATATATGAGTTCTTTGGCTTCTACATTTCCTATACTATTCTTAACCTCCCCCTGTCTATCTTCTACCTACCATTTATTCTACTTATTCCCTGTACCTTTCCCCACTCTCTCCCCACCCACCCCCCTGATGATAACCCGCCCTGTGATCTCCATTTCTGTGATTCTGTTCCTGTTCTAGTTGTTTGCTTTGTTTTTGT